>WEIU01019347.1:0-79645 GCA_013389925.1 Aegithalos caudatus
AAAGATGGAGAGGGGCTTCTTACTAGGCTTGTAGTAACAGGACAAAGGGGAATGTGTTCAAACTGAAAGAAAGTGGGTTTGGATTAGATATAAGGAAGAAATACTTCACTGTAGCAGTAGTGAGGCACTGGAACAGGTAGCCCAGAGAAGTTGTGCCCCATCCCTGAAAGTGTCCAAGATCAGGTTGGATGGGGTTCTGAGCAACCTCATCAAGTGGCAGGAATCCCTGCTCATGACAGGTGGGTTGGAACTAGATGATCTTTAAGTCCCTTCCAACCCAAGCCATTCTATGATCCTGTGATTTCATCTAGTGTGGAATATGATTTACCCGTGGCACGAGAAGCCTGAGACTTGCGATTTCTTTTCTGCTATTGAGTTTTCTGGCTTTCAGGACTGCTCTTTTACAATAGGAAGAATGGTTTATTCCTTTTTTCCCTTTGTCTATAATGCTGCTACTAAATATGATGTGCATGCTTCACTTAGCCTCATCATGAGCCTGATGATTGATACTGATCAGTTTGTCATAAGTCCATGCTTCCTTACCTGCTTTAATTTACACTACTTATCTTCTTTAAAGTAAATACAAATACCTTTTTAAACACCCCTTGAGATAAATGGGGTAGCATGGTAACCTAAGGTAAATAGACATTATGGTTAAAAAAATGCAGCTTTTTTGACTGGATCCAAATTCAAATTGAAATTCAAAAACCAGTTCTTGATTAACCAGTTTTTTGTGTGATCAAGAGATACAGCTGCTGGGAGTGATAGTGAAATAAAATATTGGTCCCTTTCAGCCTTTACAGAAATTGTGATATAATCTGATACTCAAAAGCAGCAGTCAGGTGTTCCCTCCATGTTACATAACCTTCTTTTCCTTGCACTTCCTTCGTTATGCCTTACACACCTCCTACCCAATTCATTCACTGCTAGCTCCTCAAAATGTATGGTGCTTTCACCTGTGGGTAGGACCAGGCCTTGTAAGAAAACAGATTTTTCCTTCCTGTGAATGGTACTCCTGGGTTACATAAGCAACTCTCAGTTTGTCATTTACCAGTTCCTGTGTAAGCTTACATCCTTAACAGCTTTGACACATTTTTATGTACCATTGCCTGGGTTTCTCTGTAAGAAAAGCTTCAAGTTTCTGACATCCATACTGGAATAATTCCTCAAAAGAGTGAGAGATACTAAGCCCACCAGCCTGCTCTCTGTTTGCAGGGCTATCAGCCCAGCTATCCAGCAGAGTGCACGTGTGATTGATGCCTGGAGACCAGAAAAGTCTTGATACACACATTTGACTGCAGGGTTTTGAAGGCATTGGCTGAAAGTGGAGAAAAACTGCAAGGGTTCTGGTTCCCTCCTGTCTATTTCATGGAGACATGATGCTTCTTTCCTCCATTCGTTGATCGTATCCTGGTTCTGAGCTGCATTACTGTCTTTTTCCCAGTAGGTGCTTGATTTTTCCTTTCTCTACTGACCTAGTTTGAGTTGTCTTTTCTAGAAGGCCCTAAATCCCCAACATGCTATTCCCTCTCCTTACAACCCAGTTTTTTCTGCTATCCTTTGCCAAGTAAGGCTTAGGTAATTTTCCAACACATTTCTCTCACACTTCTGATTTCCCTCTTTTAAAGGCCTTTTGCAGTTTACATGCCTGTCCTTCTTTAGCCCTTTCCCTTGTCCCTATCTCTTAGCAAATCATTCCCATGTTTCTTGTTCTTCAGCTTCTTTACAGATCAATAATCCGCTCACCTCAGTTCCTCCCCTTCTTACCCAAAAAGTCCTTCTCTTCCCTCTTCTTAGCTCTTGATTCCCAGTGCCAGATCTGTCAGGTAGAGAAGACTCATAGGGAATGTCAGTTTTCCATATAAAGCCTTTAGAATTTTCAAGGGGAGGGGCAGGGTAGGTGGGGCAAAGTATGACTTTTCCTAATGACCTGTTTCAGCTAAAAAAACTAAGGGGAGAGAACAAAGTACGGTCTGAGAAAGGTAACCATTGTAAGAAAAAATCACACCAAATATTTGTACTGTGGCCAAGTTGTAAGTTACAAGCAATTAAAACCAAGATGTTTTAATCAGAAAAGTACAATTTCCATGATTCCCAAGTGTATTTTCCTGGTATCTTTTCTCAGTCTGGTTGTGATTTGCTGCTGCAGTTTAATAGCCATCTTGCTAGTAAGTGATTGCAGAAGGGAGGAGTTGTCATGTTTTACAAGGATTTCATAAATCTTACAGGTATTTCTTTCTTTACAAACTCCTTGATCATCCCTAAAGAGAAATAAAAGGAGTTTAGCTGAACCATATAAGTTACAAATTACTCTAACAGGTCCAATTAAAATTTATCTCAAGTGCTTTTGAAACTATGACCTCATTAAAAGCAGCTTAATAAACATTGCTTTGTGTGGGAGAAAAAAAACTGCAAAGGTGAAATGAGATGTCCCTGAAACAGAAAACTAAAAGTACAATTTAATTGTCATAAATAACTAGGAAGGCGGAGGAGTTCCACTTCATGTATGAAAATATTCTGGTTTACTTACTGAGTTCTGAGAGTAATGGAAAAATTTGTCTTTAAAGACTTGTCAGGAAAGTCAAGTCTGTATTTGTATGCAGTTAATCTAAATACTCTACAGTTATAAGAAATCAATCTGTAGTATCAAATGTATGATGGGCATTCACTAAAGGAGACCCTTGCTAATCCATGTTAGTATCTCTTTACAAAGCACGTGGTCTTGATATTTCTAATTCAAGGGCTTAGATCTTCAAATGGAAGCAGTCTCTACCTCTTAAAATATGCTTTTTTGCTTATTTTTATAAGTAATTAAAGACAAATGATGGAAGGAGAAGATTCTTATAGTAATCTCTCCTGTCCACCATCCAGGCTTCAAGAAAGCAGAGCAAAGGAGCAAATAACCCTCACAGAAGCTTAGTAAAAGATGGGAAATAAAGGATTGATCAAATCTTTCCACTTGACATGAGAGCTATCCAGATACACCATGAAATGCAGCATGAAAGAGAATTGGCATCTCTACCACAAGCTCATACCTCTGGTCAGCTGGAAGTGGGTCAGTAAGTTGGCTTCTCTGTTAATTTAGCATGCTGGTCAACAGAGGCTATGATAACAACAATATAATGAGGTATCCTGGCTTGTGCTTGACTGAAAAAAACCCAGGTAGCTGCAATTCTTAAATTCAGAGTGCAGAGGTACATTACAGAAATGGTGATAATTAAGTTTTGTGGAGATTAAAAGATCTTTTGTATGTGCCATGCAATTCAAAGCAAGAGAAACTCTCTAATCAGATCCAATTTAAAAAAAAAAAACCCAAAAAAAAACAGCCCCAGATTTGTGTTAGTGCCATTGCAGTCATCTGAGAGACTAAGGAATAAGAGACAGATCTTATTTTCTTTATACTAGAGAGAATTAGTGCTGGAACCCCAGAACCTGTCTTTAAAAGGGCCCATCTCTAAGGAAATAACAGCAGAAAGGCACCACTTCTGCCTCCGTTCCAGGGAGAGGAAAGCACTAAATATCTCCAAGACTTCCCCTGAGGGGAGGCATTTTAAATAAGATGGAACTGAACCCCTCAGTCCTCTTGACATTTTTTCATGGGTGTGAGACATCTGGACTATGCCTGACAGGGTAGGTCACAGGGGGGAAAAAACCCAAGAGTCCCTCAGGTCATGTGCTGGAACATCTGTACCAGGCATAATCTAAAAGGTTGAAATGTGATGCATGTTTTTATTCCTTTACAGTAAGGTTAATGGTTCATTAATCATTTCACAGAACATTTATGCTGAAAAGGGATGGATTTCAAAGTATGAATATTTTTAGATATCTTGCCTAAATATGACCTCAGTTAATGGTGTTTAGTGCTAAACCTGTGTGAATGAGATCTGAAGCTGATCCTGTGAGACTCCACCATCTAGTACTCAGCACTTGGGAGATGTGTACTGCTCAGAGAAGACAGTACTAAGGTCTGTGAGCTGGAAATGTAGGTAGTGGGGAAAATCAATATTTAAGGTTTATCTTGAAATCAACATAGTTCCTCAAGATAATTGCACCAGAGCCACATCTTACAACACGATCTTGCAAAACTTCCAGTGGCATTGCTCATCTGTACAATGAACCAATGTTTGACTCAGTCAGAAGGCTGTCCTTAACTGATTTCAGCTGGGATTTAAAATTGGACCCAAAGGCAAAAAGAAAGCTCATGTCCTATGTTTGAAGAGCTTTGCCTAAAGGGAAATAAAACACAGACCTGTGTTTCTTTGTCTCCATCCTCAGTTCTCACTAAATAGACACCCGGTTTATGCCAACAAATATGTCTTCTGCAAGCATAAAAGTTTTCTAATTTAAGCACTGTTTACACCACTCAATCAGTGTTTTGTTTTCTTGGCAACATAAGATTAGGGATTCCACAGCCAACTCAAATCTGAAGTGTAGAAAGGACTTGTATTGCAAAGACTTGACTGATGCAGATTAGTTTAAAACTGTGCTGTTTAGAATGTTTAATTACACACAGTAACTACTCTATCCTCTCCTTTCTACTAATGAAAAAAGAACATGCCAGGCCCATTTTCACCCCTTTGCTAAGATATTTCTCTTCTAGTACTGATACATTATCATGGGAACAGGGTGTACACACATGAAATAGCTAGTTCTATACTAAGTTTTAGAGGCATCTCACTTTGGATCTAGATCACAGCAGAAGTCTCTACCTTTGAACATGCCAGAGAATCTGTTGGATGAACAGCCGCCATGCATTTCATTTTATTTAGTTTTTGGCTTTCAAGTAACAGACCAGATTTCAACTGTCAGGATTTGATTTTATAAAGCATGGCAAGGCATTGATGCTGCTGGTCTTCTCAGTGCATCCTGTCATTCTTTAGTTGGATATGGAATGCGGGAGAAGCATCAGCTGCTATGTTTAAACTAGAAATCAGCTGCAAAGGGAAAGCAAACAAGAAAGGATGTGTCCTTTCTGTGCTGTTTTAACATCTCCCTTGCTGGAGGAATGGCTTTTTTGTTACTTTCATAAAGTGATTCACAGATTTTTAAAGATAAATCCACAGATTTTTAAAGATAAACCCAAGATTTTTTGTGTATATAGGGGAAGTTCTTTCTTGTCTTTTCAAAGTTCCTTTCAGTTCAGCTCTTCAGGGATTAGAAATGTAAGATTTTAAGATGCCCATGCAGCCTTATACAATCAGATGCCTTGGTGCATATGTTATGTTACAAATTTTAATTGGAATGATTGCATACATTTTACCTTCCACAGTCACCTGCTGCATAGTACAAAATGATCTGAAAAACAGTCGTGAGGGAAATGTTCTAAAAAAAGCTGATCTCATCTTGATGCAAATGACTAAACTGGGGCAGGTGAAACACGTTTGTCAAATGCCGGTTTTCTTGGGTGGTTGTAGGGAGGTGTAGGCTCAGGTCCACTCAGAGGTGTAGCTACTTCAGGTCTGCCCTACAGAGGTCTGCATTTTGGTACAGTGAACCCCAACACAGGTGGCTTAAAACATCCTCTTCAGACAAATGGATGCTTTCAACCTTCATTTCTTTGATCCTTGTTTGTTTATCTATACAGTGGGAAAAACACCATGCTTTTGCTCTAAAGTGTGGTTATAAGAGAAAATCATTAATAAACATGTGTTGTAGGGAATACTCAGTGGCTGCAGCATACCATAGCTCTCCCCCACCACATATGCTCAGAGAAGATTGAGAATACTGTTTAGTAATTAAGACATGAGCTTGGGAAAAAAGGGAAGAGTGTTCCTACTCATTAAATATGTACTGTCTACCTTCCACTTGAAGCTCTTGAAGAAGGAAGTATATGTGCTTATTTAATTAAATAGGGGAAGTAAAAACAAGTATATCCAGGCAATATTCATTCTGGGGACATTAGGTTTGAAGTGTTTTGTGCCCACATGGTGACAGTAATATTTTCCTTTTAATGTCATTCTGTTCGTAAACAGATGCTTCTGATCTTTATTGGTGTACATGTGTTTTTATGATGATTTATAATTATGTTCTGCAGATTTTAATCAACTTCTCATTTGGGTTTTTTACACCTTGCACAAGCACAGTTTTTCTGTTCTGGTCAGCTCAGCACTGTTGTTTGCATAGCCTTCTTCTGAGCACTGTGACATCTAATTTTTCAAGGTCTTTATGAAGACCTTAGGTAAATTTGGGTGGATTTCATTGGTAAAAGTAAAAGAAAAACAAAACCCAAAGGAACAGACAGAAAAGAAAGAAACACAGTTGAAAAAGGCTTTTCACAGTTTCTCCTTTACATAAATTCAGTAATTGCTTAATTATAAATATGAGCAATGAAACATCTTCAAAAAGAAAAATGTCACCAGACAGGGGCATGAGAGGACCTGGAGCCCCTCTGAGCCTGGCAGCGGGAGCTGCTTTGGCAGGAGGTAAATGTTTTGTACTAAAGCAAAGGAGGAGCCAGGAGCCACATGGGAACCTTGCCAAAGGTGACCCTGGCAGCAAGCTGGCAGGCTGTCTGCTGAGGTAGCAGATGATAGAGTGCCCTTCTCATTGCTATAACAGTTATGGGCCACTTGAGTTTCTAGAGGTTATTGCTTAATTGGGATTTTGGGAGCAGAAATGTGGGGAATTGGTTTTGCTGGAAATGTATGCTGCAGAGAATAGGGGATATAGAAACTTCCTTTTACTTTAAATGTGTAAATACTCCCAGTAGTACTGTTCATGTATTCCTTGGAACAAGAAGAAGAAGGAAAGGGGAAAAGGTGGAAATATAAAGGCAATCCTAGATTATTTTTGCAATGAGGGATGAAAGAGTTTATATTTAGAATCATGGCTTCTGTGTGTTGGATTTAAGGGCAATTTACCTAAACTACTTTCTCTATTTCTTTGAAATGTTTTTGCTGAACTGCTGGTGAGGCAGTACCAAAGCAAAAAGAGAGGGCAGTTAATGAACTTGTTTTCTGACTAATTTTACCAAAGTTTGTGCAATCCCTGAGAGCAGAGAAACTCTCACTCTGATCCTCAATGCAAAAGCCTCCAGGTCAGATCTCAGCCTCAAGCTTCTGCGTGGTAGGTAGCCTTTTATAATGTGGCTGTGCCAACGCATAAATTATTTTTAAGGCATCTGTGCTAGAGCACAGATTATTGAAGAGACACAAGTTTTGGGCAAAAAGTGTGGTACCCATAGTACATATTTGTAGGATCAGAAATTCATATTATCTGTCATGAACAGCAATGTACAGTATAATTGTTTTCTTTTTTTCTTTGGGTTTATAGTTACCTGATAGGCTTTGCAGAGGAGTGTTTTAGACTAGTCTGAAACTCCTGCCTGTTCAACCAAACCAAGTCTGTTGATGTCAATGTTAGCAGAAGCACACCCAAGGTCAGCTTTCTAAGGCAGAGACTGCAATTATCCTGTGTGCAGAGGTCACTACCCCATGTAAATAGTAAGTAACCATCAATGTATAAGTTGGTATGTTTCAGTACAGAGGAGGCCTGAGCAAGGTCCAGTCGTGCAGCTCACATACACCAAGCAGCTCAGCCGTATGGGAATGGGGCTGTACTTGGGTCAGTTGTCCTGTTGACAAGCAGGAGTGGCTGTCACAGGCTCAGAACCTTCCTTATGTGGCTCTGCTGCTTCCAGGGCTTCAGCTCCCACCGCTGTGGCAGAGACAGGGGCAGCACAGCATTGACTCATCCTTATTTGCTTTAACTGTTCTCTTCTCCAGGTGTCCGAACTATCCATGGCACACCTTTGCTCTGAAGCTTTTAGCATTGTCTGAGATGTCTTGTCCTGGTGGAGACTTGGACAGATGGGCACTGTCAGCTCAATGCAACGTTTGGGTGCTTGGGTGTTCAGAGTGCTTGTTCCCATCTGTGAAGTGACAGCAGTGAGGGGCTTTGTCCTTTGTAGGCTTTTGAAGATTATCCAATCCCATTGTAATTATTACTGTTCTTGTTAGATGGAACTTAGGGGCATTGTGTCAAATAGGCATAATTGATGGGTACTGCAGATCCTTATATTATCTACAGTGTGTACTTATGCATGTGCTTTTGATGTTGGCTGATGTAAAATTCAACACACCAGCTGTGTCTTAGTTTGCAGGCTGAGGTGCAGATTGTGTTGCCCTTATTTGTTCTATTTGTTGTGATTAGTCAGACACAGAATCATGCAAGAGATGGAGAGTTTTAAAGCTATCAAAGTTCTTGTGCATTTTATTTTCTGTCCTACTTGGAGGAAAAAATAAGTGTGGGAAGTTCTTTTGGACGTATGACATATGTATCTGCCTATCAAACCCAGAGAAGTTTTGGATGTCCCATCGTTGGGAGCGTGCAAGACCAGGTTGGACTGGGTTTTCAGCAACCTGGTCTAGTGGAGAGTGTCCCTGCTTATGGCAGGGGCTTGGGACTAAAGAGTTTGTAAGGTCTCTCCCAACCCAAACTGTTCTGTGATTCAGTGGTTCTTTGATTTAATCTGTGCTTTGTGCAGTAGAAAAATTAGTGTTTTGTATTGCAGGGTCTCAACAGAGGACATATTATTTGCACTATTTGGGGGGGTCTGTCTCATTTTGGAAGATTTTTAAAAAAAATAATTATTTATAAGTACCATTCCTGGAATGAAATGCAGGCAGAATTCCATTGCTGCTGACTTCTGCAATCAATCTATTTTACAATCAATCTAATGCTATATAATGTTTCAGGGCAGTTTTCAGGAGCCATCCTTCAATGGAAAAGTGCTATTTGCAGCTCAGGTTGCCAAACTAACCATAAAGATATAGGCTCCCAAGTTCTGAAACCATGTGCTGCCATCAGAGATAGAGTTTTGAATTCTCCAATAGTTCTTTAAGTGTCACCTGAATTTTCCATGTGGTATTCTTTCTCAAGGTAACAAAGGCAGAAAGTTGCAGGGCCTGGGCTTATTTAAAATGCACTCAGACTATCCTCAAAGAGGGAGATCCAGGATTTTCTGTACAGGCATCATCTACCAAGTTGCTTTTGTGTTGTAAATTGTGCAATAGACAGATTGCTTTTTAGATTAACAAGGCACATGAAAGGAAAAATGGAGATAAATTAAGAGATTGTGATTTTATGCAGTTTTTGAGCATGGAAGGGGCCTAGGAAAATGAAAGATCTGAGCTCGGAACAGTTAATAGGAGGAAGCAGCATCCTGAGAATTGGGGAAAGTCTTTTGAGCTGAAGTTGTTTAGGCAGATCTTTATGGTCTGAACATTAGAGAAATTCTGAGAAAGTCCCAAGCTGATTTTGAATATATCCACATCCACACTGTGGAAGCATTTTGAAGGCAGAGATGTTTCTTCAACCAGTTAGTGACATTTCTTAGCTGAGAATGATGGTGGGGCTAAGGTTGCAAAGTATGAAATTAGGCATACTAAAGGCATTAAGGCATAAAAGCAGCTCCTGAGCCTTTGATTTGAAGAACTTGACTAAATTAGAGATATATAAATGAACTGCAGGAATCAGGCAACAAGAAGAGAATGAAAAGACTGTGCCAGTCAGTTGACAAGAATATTAAATTGCTTGTGTATAGAGGGGACAATAGATGTCACATTTGTTTAGAGAATCATGTCTCCGTTTTCCATTCTGAGGCTGAGGTCTCTGGTTTTGCTATCACTCATTTTGCTGGTATCCTCTTGGAATTATTCCTATTTATCATTTTTGAAATTTCATCATTCCAAAGGTGTGAGGGTATAAAATGCCATTGGTGGCTTTTTTTTCTTTAACAGCAATTTTATGGGTTTTTTCTGTGAACTCTATGATTTTTTTTCAGTGCTGTCCTGTTACCTGCAACAATGGAAAATACACTATTTTATTTATCTATTTTTAGTACTGTTTTTATCTCTTTAATTCTAGTTCAGCCAGGTAAAATTAGAACAGCTGTTGCTAATTCTACAGCCTTCTGAAACACACAATACCCCAAAATAAAGAGAACACAAGGATCACATATAATTTATGATAAATTGTAACTTGAGCCTTGGAGACTGACACTGACACTTCGAACAAGAACAATATTTAATTTTTAAATAGTGGTTCTATTATTAAAAACTGCTATCCTTTCTCCATAAATATTACTTGTAATACATTGTCAGCTCACTCTATTTTATAGAATCATAGAATAGTTTGGATTGGAAGAGACCTTCAATATCGTTTAGTTCCAACCCTTCTGCCATTGGCAGGGATGCCACCCACTAGATCACGTTGCCAGGGCCCAGTCAAACCTGGCCTTGAATGCCCCCAGGTCTGGGGCATCCACAGCTTCTCTAGGCAAACTGCAGCTGTGCTTTACCACCTTCTGGTAAAGAGTTTCCTCCTAACAGCTAAACTAAATCTCTGCTCTTTCAGTTTAAAAACTGTTCCACCTTGTCCTATCACTATCTACCCCTGTAAGAAGCCACTCTCCATCTTTTATTAATGTTTCCTTCAAGTACTGAAAGGCAGCAATGAGGTCTTCCCAGAGCCTTCTCTTCCCCAGGCTGAACAACCCCAGCTCTCTCAGCCCATGCTCACACGAGATGTGCTCCAACACTCTGAGCAGCTTCATGGCCCTCCACTATACCTTCTCCAACAGGTTCACAGCTTTCTTAGCTTTCCAGAAATCCTTTTTAGAGCTTGCTAGCTGTCATTGATTTTATTTTGCCCATAAGATCTGAGATGAGTAAAAAGGTTACTCTGCTAAATGAAGCATGAACAAAGCCAGGGTGCAAACATTATGCAATATTAGTAGAACAGAATACCAAAGCCAGTACTATGAATCATGCTTTGTGTGTGGTTCATTTATGACCTTTAGTCACAAACGTATGAGGAATCAAATTATATTACTCTGAATGAGTGATAATGGTGCTACCCAGCTGTAGGGCATCTTGAATGTTGTTCCTGTGCCCTTTAAACACTGCAGAAATCTTATTCCTGCATCTCTTCCTTGCTGCTACATTCCCTCTTGAAACCATTAACCCATGATCCCAATCTCAATTTCTTGATTAGATCATCTTTAAAAATACGTAATTATATCCTTTCTTTGCAAAATAGAGATCAAATAATCTTTGCAGTCTCAGGAAAGGGTATTACATTAATAACCGACCTCCCATGTCCCCGCCTCCTCCCCAAAAAATCAGTATTTAAATAACCATCACTCAACTCTCTATAAGAGACTTGGCTAGTCATCCAATTGCTGTAAAACAAATGAGTAAATGAAAATGCCCCTACAAAAGAAATTTTAAATGTTAGCAAAATAGCCTAAGTGCTTTATGATGCAGATGAAGAACAGGGGCAAAAGTGGGGTTTTGTCAACTCTTTTTATCAGTGATTTGGTGAAACCTGGGAAAAAAAAAAGAAGGAAGGTGTAAGTGAATTGAAGCAGAAAGGAAGGAGAAAAGTAGAGAAAAGCTTCCCTTCTTGCAGCAGATGTTTGTCTTGCACACACATTACTGGTTGTGGCTCTTGTTCTGCAGGAGATCATGGAAAAAACATACAGGTGAGTTGACTGCCTATCTCTATGGCAGTCTCAGGGAAACATGAGAAGGGAAATAAAGGAGCCACAGCATGATAAAGGACTGTGAATCTCACTGTCACAGCTAGGAATGCAGTCTTGCTCCAGACTGTGAGGAGTTGGGACAACTTTAAATGTATCGGTCTTACAGAGAAGATGTTTTAATGGACATCAGAAAAACGGGGGGTTTGGCCTGGCATTCACGTAAAAGAAATAGTCCTTATGAATACAAAAAACACATGGAGAATTACAAGATTCATCAAGTGGAGTTTAAGATACTCTCTGACAGTAATGAACAGTGTGTGGGTGAATGAAGGAAAGTGAATGTGAATGCACACAGAGTCCCTGAGTGCTTTTATGTTGCTCTGCTGTCAGCTGAGCAGTACTGTAAAGGACCTTGCAAAATGGTCTGTATGGAGAGTGTCACTGCTAAAACTACACATCTTAGAAATTAAATTCATCAGTTCTGTTAGAAGTTCTGCCTGTTCTTTGGGTTGGTTGTCTGGTCTCAAGTTTGTACAACTAGCTATGGATTTCAAGTGCCCTGTTTATCGCCTTTGGTTTTTGCATTTCAGCAATCTAGCTTCCTTAAGCAATGGCAAATGCTCAAAACTCATGGTCATAAGCCTGTGGTATTTTGATCCATTTCTATTACAAAAAGCGAAAAGAATTTCAGCTCTTGTTTCTTTAAACAGAAAACGGGGGCTAATCCCTAGCATGCTGATTCTGAATAGACTGGCACAACTACACCTGCTGTGCTTTCCTCACCATTGATTGTTCTGTCAATCTTACAGTGATTTAGGTTGGAACGGACCTTAAAGATCATCCAGTTCCACTCTCTCTGCCATGAGTAGATTCCCTCTCTAGTCACATCAGTGAAACTAGAAAAGACGGCCAAACATACACAGCTGTACAAGTCATCCAGCCTTTTTATAACCTGCTGTGCTAAAAAGGCACATCATTGGTCCATAGAATTGACACTTCTCTCCACTGGCTAAATAACAGAAACAACAACTGGGAGAGGGATTGTTACGAGAACTTAGAAATGTTATGGTTAGAGAAAGATTATTTACATGAATTCTCCTTGAATGAAAATTGTCTCAAGAAATCTTCCCCTTGGGAAAGAGAATCAGCCACTGGCAGGCTGAAAACCTTACAGACTCAGAAAATATCAGACCCACAGGCAGGGGCGCCTTCCATTAGACCAAGTTCCTAGGAGCCCCATCCAACCTGGTCTTGAACACTGTCAAGGATGTGTCACCCACAATTTCTCTGGGCAGCCTGCTAAATAGATTCATAAGTATAAAAGAGCTTCTCCTACATTTTTTTTTTTTTTCCAAGTAAGACACGGGGAAGAGCCAAGCACTTGGATTTCTTCAAAACATTCAGCAAATTCTCTGGGCAACCAGAGTTGTATGTTATTCTCAACTGAGACTGAGATGACAGATAAAGGCACAGATTTGGCTGCTTATTCTGTGCCTTACACATCAGACTCATCACTGCCACTTTCAAGTACCTTCTGCTTGTGTGCTGAGTGCTGACAGTGGCTTGTTGGCATGTCTCAATCTCTCTGTAGTAAGAACTGACTGCAATGGAGTGTTATGTATTGGACCCTTTTTGGAACTCACAGTGGCTTGTGTACACAAATGCACACACATATTTCTCCTACATTCTGTTGGGTTTTGTTAAAGAAAGCAGGTTCAAGGAAAGGCTGATGTGTTTCTGCATTTAAGGGTTTGTGAGTGTCTGTCTATGAGAGTTTACTCAACAGGTTCTTTGGGGAACCATCAGTGACTGTCCCTTATACATCAGAGCTGTCACATATATGATTGCTGAGTGGGTACTGGAAAGGGATCATTGATTTTTGTGAATTGAAAAATGAACAGAGAGAGCAGGGGAAAGCAAGAATATAGTCTAAGGCATTTGGGAGTGATGGCAGATTGAAACTGATTTCTTCAATCATGACCTTTCTGTAAATGTTCCAACTTTTTGCTCTTAAAGGCAGGAGTGTGAGAGATTTCAGGGTTTTTTACAGTTTTTAACAATCTTCCTTAACTTCACTAAGATATGCTTCTGTGATCCAGTAGTCTGAACATGAGGCATGCAGGCACTGGGTATAAAAATTAGGGTTGCAAAAAAGAAGAAAGAAAATAAAGTTTCAGGTGTACCAACAAGAACTGAATGGAGAAAAGGGAACTCCTACCTGAGGGAGAGATTCCTTTATTTAGAATCACAGAATCATTAAGGTTGGAAAAGACCTCTAAAATCAGCAAGTCCAGCTGTCCAACCCTACTTGCTATACAAAGATTTTGTATGAAGGGAACGAAAAAGGTGTGAGGAGTAGAAGATCACATTTCTTTGATCAAGGAAAACTATTTCTGTGAAATTTCTGTTTTTATCATAAGTTAGACACATTTAGATCTGTGAAGGCACTGCTACAAAAGTGTTAAAACTTTGCATTGCAAGAACTACAAGGTTTGAGGACCTATGATTTTTTTTCTGGTCTGAACCAGGACCTTGCCAGATTTTTTTACTAGTATCAGTCAGAGAATCACAACAGAGAAGGCTTCAGGGACCTGCTATATACAGTTTTAAGGTGAAAAACTTGTTAGTCTGTGAACACTTAATAGGGGAAGCAGCTTGGAAAATCACTGTGAGATAGTAAGATATCCACTTGTTTGTCACATCATTGCTATAAAATACAGCAGCATCCAGGAGAGGTCAATAGCAGTCTTCTGAAGTTCTGTGTTTCAATTGGTGCAGCTGGCTTTTTAGAGTCACAATCTATTTTTACATCCTTCCTCTGAGTCAAGCTCTTTTAGCTGCTCAAAATAATGTTTTGTACCTTGTGTTGCCATGACTTTGAAAAAAATAAAAGAGCACCCCAAACCTTGCAGTTTGAGAAGTGAGAAGCTGCAGAGCACAGGTAGTAGCAAAAGAGCTCGGTGTTCCTACAGGAATAAGCTCAATAGCAGTATTTCCCAGTTTTAACTACAGGAAGGCTTTAGAAAGGAAAAATAAAAAAATCATCACAGACTAAAAAGTTTGGTTTCCTGTGGATTTAGTGTCATTATTGATTGCAAGCTATGACTGAAGCTTTTCTCTTTCTAGGGCATTTAAAGGTACTGTTTCATATGTAGAACCTCTGCTGCCTAATACAAGCAGCTCACTTTTTGCTTTCCCCACTGAAGCAATCCTAGTGTTTTTTGTCCTCCACCACCCACCAGTTGTTGACCTGGATTTTACATACCATGAGGATCAGTAAGGATTAACAGATACATACATTTTTGAGGACATAAAGAAACACATGTAATGTGGTGTCTTTATCAAGTTAAAAATACATTTTTCAACTTTCAAAATGTTTTGTGATTATCTTTTAAGGTAAAGGAGGTTGCTTATTTTATTCAAAATTTTTCTAAATACTATATTATATACTATTTATACTATACTAAATATAGTATATTTAAATATCATAAAAGTATATCCAGAGTAAAACCTTGTTGCCAGTGATTTAAGCTGTCAAATAAAAAAGGTGTGCAGCTACCCAGCTGAAGAAATGTATTAGCATGCAGAAAGCAATGCTGCTTCCTCTGGGAGGTTTTAATCAGGCCTCTTGTAGTGATTGAGATGCAATACTCTAAAATGAGAAAAATTATTAACAAAATCAAAAATCTAGAGTGTCTTTCATGCAAATATTCATCAGTGTATCTTATGTAATTACGTAGTCAATAAATCAACATAGTGTGTAAGTGCTTCAGTCATGGTCTAAATATCTTAATGACTGAAACATCTTCACACATGAATAATTTATACCTGTATGATTCATTTTTCATATCCATGCTTTACTTCAGTATGAAAAACTAATTCTTCTCTGTCATAGAATGTGTGCTTGATTATTGCCTTCTGATTTCTCTTCCTTGTGCTTCTTTTCCACTGTTAGACACACTCCATTTCTTCTCTTCTGGTTCCTCTAATGTAGTTATCTTATTTATTCATCTTGTCTGCCTTGGTTTGTGTTCCCAGTGCATTTCAACAGGCACCTGGGAAATAACACTCAGGCATACACTGCTCATACTTATGCAGTTTCCCAAGTAACTGGAACCAGCATCTTGAAAGATTTACACATTCTCAGCAGATATTTGCATTCCATTTCCTCTCTTCAAGGCAGCCATTGCAGAAAGAATTTGTGCAGGTTGAGCTTTGCCATTTTCTGGACCAATGTGAGTTAAAACCTTTGTCAAGGTACTGATGTCAAACATCATTTGAGTCTTCTTCCCATGTATTTGCAAATGTGAAACTTGTGTGTAGCTCCAGAAACCTCTGCAACGTTCAAGATAATTGTTTCTCGGTGCAGGAATGGGAATAGGGAATACTTAAATTCTGCTCTGATGCACATGCTTATTTGACTGTTTGCAAGGCACTGCATGCATCCTGCCTTGCTTAGACCTTTAACCAAGTCATCTAAGACAGGAACTTCACTGTGATAAATTCCTTCTTTAGTTAGCAAGAGAAAGACAGGTAGCTGCTGAGGGCAGTTCATCCAGCTTTAAAGCTACTCAGTGCTTGAAGCTCCAGGCAGAAATCCTCATGGGTGGACTCTATTCTTTTGGCTTAGAATTTAAAGATCAGTTCAGGTTTCTGGAGCAGCTTATTTTGGTAGTGCCTGTGAAGGTTGAACCTTTAAAAACTCAGCCCTAGTTGTGTACAGAAATTGTTCACTCAGATTTAATGACTACTTTCAAATTTGCTGAATCTTCAAATTTTCAGATTTCTAACTTTAAAAAAAAAAGAAAACCAGCAGGAATATAAAAATTATTTCAAGTTTTTTTGGGGAAAAGGAGTTCTGTAATAATTAACTGATACTTTTTTGGTATTGTATGTTATTCCATCCAGCCTCTTTTCACTCCATTTCAATATGCAGTTTACCTACATTACACTCTAATGAGGAAAATCACCTTCAGTGAGTGTTCACTCTCTCATTCAATTTCTTGTATCATTATATAGATCATTAGTTTTGTATGCTAACACAGTTTCACTGTCTCTTCTGTGCCAGCATTACATTTTTTGACAATTTTTTTAGATTTAAGACTGAGTGGAGTATCTTTTATCTGTTCTCTCCACCATATTTGGAAGCCCAGCTGCACTTCTTCTACAGCTTCAGTCTTAGTGTCTTCTGAGACACATCACAGTGCAATGTTGCCTTTGTATCCTCACAGCTGGTTCCAGTGTGTTGTGGATACCAATCTCTCCTGTTTGCTGGCAGGACATTTGATAACTTTGATCCAGCATAAGTTTTTGTTTATTCAGTTTTTTCTTATTCTGATTGTAAGCACCTCCAAAGGCTTCTAATAACACTTTGTTTGTCTCAGTCTTTTTATCCTTAAAGGACATCTTCTGTTACTATATCTTACTGCACTGAGATGAGTTATTGATCGATGGGTATTGGTTAGTAGGAGTTCTCAGCCAGTCTCCAGAACTCACTTCACCCTGATCACTGCCTGCTTCATTCTGGCATTTAGAAAGAAGCCTGCTTACTTTTTGCTTTGTTGTGTCTAGCACTTGTTCTCTTGGGTAGTTTCTCATCACAGTCATTGATCATGACTGTTGCTCCATCAATGACTGTTGTTCCAACTTAATTTCCTGTTTTCTGTATTGTGTTGATAATTTATTATCTATGTCCTGTTGTAAGGCAGTATTTTATCCAGTGATAAGATGTTAAAAGAATCTTCTGAACCTCTTCACATGTATTTTCCTTAACTTCTACTACTTCTAGGTGTCATGCCTCCTGCACTTTCACCATTTTGTCCTTTCTTTTAGTGAATGATTTCTTGTAGACCCTTTCTTTATTTTCTTCATTTAATTATTATAGCTGCTGTCTACAGACCTTCATCTTTTTTTGTGAAAATGAATTTAACTTCCATCTCTAACCTATTCAGTTACTCTTTTTTTTTTTTTTCAGGTGATTTTCTATTTTTTAAATTAATTCTGTTTTTCCAGCATGTCTGTTTAAATTCCAGGTAATATTTATCTTCAGTTGCTCAAGAGAATGGTTCAATAACACATCCTGTTTCCCTCATCTGGTTCCCCTCTGATTCTGACAGATTCTGAAACTTTCAGACATCCTAGATTCATAAGTTTCCTCTTGCCTTTATCTTTTTCAACATCAAGAGCTGATTATTGACTCCTTAAATGATACTATTCCAGTATTTCTTGAAGTGGCATGTTATCTGGTTAGAGAAATAGAATAGCCGTGGAGATTTTATGTGGGGGAAACATGAAAATGCCATACGTACCACATAGGTATAATACTGATCTTTTGTTGTCTAATTTTAACAGATTCAGTAGCAACAGCTTCTGGGCCACTACTAGTTGAAGTTGCCAAAACTCCTGGCGCTGCTCTTGGGGTTGCACTAACTACCTCGATGTGCTGCAACAAACAGGTCATTGTCATAGACAAAATCAAATCTGCAAGTATTGCAGACAGGTGAGTGTGACAGAGGACTGACACTGCAGGTCCATGCATCCATCCATTTTACTTCTTTTTCTGTTTTGTCTGGTTTTAAACGAACTCTTCCCTTTCTTGAGAAAATCGACTGACGAGGTCCTCTCAAGGTTGCATGTCTTAAAATTAGCACTTTGTCAGATCGCTGTTCCAGACTGCCAAGTCTAAGACTTCCAGGACACCATCTACTTTAGCTCATTCCTCGAGTATTGGGTGACATAATCCAGCCCCCATGTAATATGTGACTGGCTGCTTGCATGATGCAACAAAGGAGTTTAGAGGTCTGCTCTGGCTATTAAATGTAATGCTGTGGCAGAGATTAGTATTTAAAAAAATTAAAAGTAGCCCACTGGAATTCTTGAAGTAAGCCCCACCATATGGAACAGCTGTCAAGGGAAGTAAATTTTGAGGCTTTGCAACCTTGAAGTGTTCTTTTAGAATATATAATTCATTCTTGTGGCACAGTGAAATGGAACTCCTTATGTCTGGATTCTTTTACTGATATTTTAGAATTCAAGTGAGGTATAAGGGAGACTGGCTTCTGTATTTCTAAATTGTTTTGCTGTAATATTTCCACTTCATTTAAACCTTTAAATAAAATTATTTAAACCATTAAAACGATAGCTAGATATTTTTTCCCAGTGTCTGGAACAGAGTTGTGGGATCTTTTCTGGGGTGTGTGCGTGCGTGTATGTGTGTGTTTGTACATATACAATTTATTTCTATATTCATATCTCTATCTAAATTTTTTTTTAATATTACGTTTCAGCAGCAAATTCCTCCTGCATGTCCCCAGTCACCCTACCTTGTAACTCCTCTTTGGCAACGGTGCTTTTGGTAGCACCCACTTGTAGCAGTGAGTCTACAGCTCCTCCGTGGGCTTTTCCCTACAGTAGAAACATTGAGAGTGACGGCCATTGATCCAGGGGTGTTCTCCAGTTCAATGGTGCAGGATGCTTTAATTTTCTCCCTCTGTTTTTTCCCATTTCGCAGGGGGTAACCAATTAAAGGAGCTGTCCACTTGACTGGTACGTCGGGATGCTGACTGCTGTGTTTGCATTTCTCAACTCATCCAGTAGCCAGTCTCTTGAGTGCAGCGAGATTTAGCAGATAGCCCCCACTCCTAGAGTCACCATGCTAGCCCTGGTTTCATTATTTGTTTGACTACTGCATAATTTCATCATCATTTACAGCTTTTGTACTAATAAATGTTTGAACTAGAACTCAAAAAATGATGAACTGGGTGCTTGTGTGAGGGATATGTGACCAAGTTATTCAAGTCTCTTTAAGCTCTTCTCATTTTATCCTGCTGCCATTCACACATATTTTTAGAATCAGCTACCCCATTGCAGTTCTGTGAGTGATGTCTTGGCATATACTGTATTAACTGAATTGTTTTGAAGGTTTGTACTAATAGAGATAAAGTCTGACCAGTGACAGTGCCTACAAAACACAAATGTCTCTCGAAAAAAAGAACACGTTCATAGCTGTCATGGCCTGTTTGAAGGCAGAAGAACTCATTGTGCAAGCAGAGCAGACCTGATCATACCAAGTTTTTCCCCTTTTATATAGATGTGGTGCATTACATGTAGGAGACCATATTCTGTCCATTGATGGCACCAGCATGGAGTACTGTACGCTGGCAGAAGCAACGCAGTTTTTGGCTAATGCAGCAGATAATGTCAAACTGGAGATCCTTCCCCATCACCAGACACGGCTAGCACTGAAAGGCCCAGAGCACGGTAAGAGGATCATTTGGTAGCACCAGATACCTCTTTCTCTTTCTTTCTTTTACTTTGCCTGCCATGCTGAATGGTCAAAGCTATCGCTGCAGATATGTCTGTAAATGTTGTTTCAACTCCCCAGGTTATGCTTCTGCGGTTTCTGAGCAGCTCTGTGGTTTTTGGGTCTTAATGAACCCCCTGAGGTTCCTATGGTGAGAAAGGGAAACGTTTTGCTAAGAAATACCTCTACAAACTTGTAAATGCACATGACGACACCTGTTGACTCTACTGTTGAAATTGTTGGGGGTGCTCTGAGTAACTCAGTAAATTAATCACTACGTTTCTTAAATTTAGAGTGGGGAAGTAGTACCACAGCCAACTTACTTTCAGCATATTGACTTGATAGTTATGATCACTTCATTATTAGCACCTGTTCTTCCCTAAAATACGTAATCCCCTCCCATATTTTCTCTTGTTAATGGCATTACTATTTACTGCCGTCATCTTTTAAAGTGGTTCTGAGATTGCTTTATGGGTTCACTGTCAGTGCTTATGAAGACTGTTTGGAAACAGTTCCCTAGGTTGCAGACCTCTTCACTGTGATACTTATTTCATACCAACAAGCTTGAATAGAATGGCTTTCCATTCTCAAATCAAATGTATATAAAATGTCTTAGTATTTGAAGATGGAGGCTGCCTGTCTTGTCTTCAAACTAATTGTGAGAAAGTGGCTAATTCACAGTAATCCATAAATTCAGTCTAAAATAGCACGTTGATAGACATCAAAACAGTAACAAGGGTTATCAAATACATAGAGAATAGGTACATGTGTTGGAGCATGAACCAGTGGTATCATTTTTCTGACCCTGTGGTACTGTGCTTCTATCTCATTTAGACCAAGACAAGATTTCTGAGGTCTCAAAATGTCAGTGATGGTAAATGTTCTGGGACATCCGTGCAACATCCAGGCTGTCCCTTGATAAGTGGTGTTCTAGGCAGTTTTTCAGAGTAGGGAATACTGAACTAGTGACAGAGGAGACATTAGTTTCTCCTAGACCAGGGTGAACAAAAAGTAACTTTGCAATTACATGTTATCCCTTTACTTGGCTCTTTCCCTTTTCTACTTAAGCTGGTTAGAACCACAAGGAGCAGAGGGTGATACTGCACAAGCAGAATGAGAGGGAGACCAGATTGGCAATGTACTTCCATTCCTTTCAGTTATGACAGTACATTGCAAGCAGATCTTTCTCTTGTTTTGAAGCAAAGATGTCATGCAATTAATTTCTGGATGGTTAAAGAATTTTGAAGACTGTTTCTTCTGGGAATACAAATGCTGGGGCCAATGATTTGTATAGATGATTTTATTATTTGAAGCAGTTGGTTTGTTTACCAACATTTATAAGAGATTGATGCTGGTAATATTCTAGTAACCAGTGTAGATGCTTAGAAAAGGCAATGGTCTTGCTATGCCAGAGTTAAGAAGTGTTTGTTACAAAATCACATCAAGGTGATCTGCTACAGATGATGTATAACAGCATCTTTTGGGGGAAAGTATCCCTGAAGTAATAGAGTTGCTTTTTTCATTAAGGCAGAATAACTAGGATGTTTACAGCCCTTTCCAGCCCCTACAATATCATGACCAATTCAAGATATAACAAGCTTTATGGAAGCAAGTACCCTCTTAGAAACAGCCTTCATCAGGTGTGGTATGACCTAGAGGTGCAGAGAATGAAAATCTCCCTTGATATGTCTGGAATCAGCTGAGTCATTAGGGCTGTATCTGTTGAGCTCAGTTACTGGTCTTGTGGGAATATGTTAGGAATTTAAAATGGGCAGGCAAGTCAGTATATAAAATAAACTGAAATTTTAGCCCTAAAATAAAGTGAAGAACTCTATAAAAGGTAGGATTCTTCTTCATGGGTTTTTTGTTTTTTGTTTTTTTTTCCTTTATACTGTGCTGCTGACATTCATTTCTCTTGCTGCCCCATTAGTTTTATGTTTACTATACACAGCCCTGTACTGGAATAGCTGAAATTACCATTAAATTACTGTGGTTACACAGAAAAGGATTTTCTTTTACAGAACTTTCGTTGAATTGGGACTATCCTTCTATAAGCTGAGCAAACTGAATTTGTATACTTTCCCACTTTATAGGGCATTTTTATCTCTACTCTCAGCATGAAAATAAAACATTAAGAAAAAATCTCAAGGACTACCAGATAATTTCCTGCTGGAAGCAGTCTTTTTAATTAAACAAGGCTCACAGCAGCTTGAAAATAATGAAAATCCACCTGGCCACATTGTTCTTATCAGACTTTTTTTTTCAGCATAGTTAAGAAATCTCTCTGTCTGTTCACGTAATTGAAGAGGCGGTTTTGTCTGAGAAGACATGCTAAGTCTCTAAGACACATAAGGCCGGATCGTGATGCTTCTGGTGTTTCTGGGACTTTTCTGGCTCACATGAGAGGACAGCTTTCCTTCTGCCAGGGCACAGGACTTGCTGTGGTGGCTGCCCTTTCCCCCCCTCATTTTGTGTCATGGAATAAGATATGAACACAAGGTGTAGGTCCAACCTAAATGCTCAAGGTTTTGGGCTCCTGTTAAAGGCCAGCTTGGAGACAAAGTCTGCAGCCATTATAAGTATAGCAGGTAGCAGAGGGACACAGGTAATACAGCTCAGGTTTAGACTAGATATTAGGAAGAAATTCTTCTCTGCAAGGGTGATGAGGCACTGGGACAGGTTGCCCAGAGAAATTTTTGCTGCCTCATCCCTGGAAGTGTTGAAGGCCAGGTTGGAGGGGGCTCTGTGCCACCTGGTCTAGTGAAAGGTGTCCCTTCCCACGGCAACCGGGTTTGAACAAGATGGTCTCTAAGGTCTCTCCACACCCAAACCATTCCATGATTCTGTAGTATGGGTGAATCCTTTGCTGTTTTAAGACAAAAAATTCAGTGAATTTTTTGTCTTAAAACACCAAGTTTGAACTGTGCCTTTATGGTTCAGCAAGGATACAGACATGCTGAATTTAATGATGAATATACTGATTTAATCAAGGGAGACTTCAATCCCTTTCCTTTAAGATTTGACAAGTGAAATGCATCCCATTCTCTTAGTAAATACTGGTCTTCACTTTCAGCACATCCCAGATTCCACATACATAGAACCCACAATTAAATAATCAAATACAGTCTCAAATTTCATCCAGTAAAGAATCATTTTAAAGTTTTGAAGATCAAGTGAAAAAAAACAAAACACAAAGCAAAAAATATAAAATTGCACATCCAGCTAATCAATAAGACCTCTTTTCTTTATTAATCAGGTTTCAGGATAGAGTTTTCCTGCTGCTGGCATTGGGAAGTCATTTGCTGCACAGAATAGCATAATGTGAGCAATAGATTGTGGCAAAATTAAAATGTCAATACAGTAAATTGAAATGGCAGGGAAGCATCTCCATTCTAGGCAGTGCTATGTAAAGTATCTGGTTGGTCTTTTTAAAATAGATTAATGCAAGCAGAGAGTTATTAACCTTCAGTTAGTGGTCATATGTAGTGTCTTAGTATTTTCTGGAAAGTTTGCAGTCTTAGCCCCTAAGCCAGAGGGAGATTAGAAATTGATCCAGTAATCATCATTTTTAAAATAAATTATAAAAAATAAAAAAGCTCAATCAGAAGCATTTTTTCTGGGAAAAAAATTATTTCTGCTCCTCAAGTTAGAACACCCCTGATAAAAAGCCAAGACCAGGTTATATTTTATTTTATTTTATTTTATTTTATTTTATTTTATTTTATTTTATTTTATTTTCAATTTATTTTCAATATATTTTCTTTCTTTCACTTCTGGTTTGTGGGTTTTTTTTTTTGCTTTGTTTGTGCAATTCAGTTACTTTTACTTCTTCTCTGGTCCTTTTGTTTTCTGATTTTCCATCATCCCTTCATACGGGCAGTGAAGGTTGAAAGAAGCAACAGGCAACTTACCTGGGATTCGTGTGCCAACAGCCACAGCAGCCTGCTCACCTACCACCATTATAACACCTACCACCCTGACCATTGCAGGATGCCAGCCTTGAAATTCCAGAAAGCACCTCCTCAAAAAAGCCTTCGTAATGTTCCACACTTTTCCTGCTGACATACTCTCTTCTCTTCTTCTTCGTCCTGCTCCTCCCTCCCTTCTTCTTCCACTCATACTTTTCCCATTTCAGGCTTTAAAACCTTTTCAGTTTTACGGATGCTACACTTTTTCATAGCCATGCCAAGGTTATTTCTGACATTTTACACCTTTTCCTCTCTGTAGCAAAGCAGCCTTTGTAGATAGGAAAAGGCTTGAAAATTCTGAATGAATCAGCTCTTCTTCTATGTATGAGTAGACCATTGGATTGGAGAAGTGTATATAAAGCATGATTTTTGAATGCAAAGCATTGATTACAAGTCTTTGTCAGAAATTACCTACTACAAAAATGCATTTCTAAAGTCGGTGTATCTAGTAGTTTGGAGATATGTGTTGAAAATTTTAATTTAACATGTTTTACTTAAAGTAAGTTATATACTATGAATATACCTTTTGTGTTTACATTATCTTTGTTAGCTTCCAGCA
This sequence comes from Aegithalos caudatus, assembly GCA_013389925.1. NCBI lineage: Eukaryota > Metazoa > Chordata > Aves > Passeriformes > Aegithalidae > Aegithalos > Aegithalos caudatus. The sequence continues at coordinate 24,315 of WEIU01019347.1, forward strand.
AGTGTTGTCATGAAATGCTGGCTTTACTTTTTCCTGGGGTCACCTGTACGGTTTAATGTCTTTGTTATTGGAAATGCACAAACCATTCCTATGCACCATACACAGCCTATACATACAATGTTTGATTCATTGATGAGTTACAGGCATGTGCCGCACTCTTCTGTGAAGACTGAATGCTGTATGCCAAGTGTTTGATTTCTTACAGCAGCTCTGGTGTCTTCATCCTTCTCTCCTACCTCCATGAGTGCATACAGCCTGAGTTCCCTGAACATGGGGACCTTACCTCGCAGCCTCTACTCCACCAGCCCACGTGGGACAATGATGAGGCGGAGGATGAAAAAGAAGGACTTCAAAAGCTCCTGTAGGTGGTAACAGCATTTGCTCAAAAATGTGCAATGAATGACTGGGTGGAGGAGGGGGAAGATGCAGAAAAAAAGTTGCACAGTGCCTTAATTAATATACATATATTCTAGACAGAAGAGAGAGTTTCTGATAGATGTAGGGAAACATAAGGGTAAAAATACTTCTCCAGTGCTAAAATGAGATGAGTAGATGCTATGCAGCATAACTATCTCATCTGAAATTTATAAAGGAATGTTTTCTTCAGACAGTGCTGGAAGAGTTTGTACACTGTTACTGAAGTGATTTTCAAATTCCCTTTTCAATTCTTCTAGTGTCCATTAGGGAGTAGCATTCATAGCTGAATAGTCGATTGCTGGTAAGCTCAACCAGCTGTCACATTAGGGAAGGCAGAGCTTGCCACAGCACCTCCTAGGTAGTTCTAATGTTTACATCTGCACCATGACCTGTACAGTTATTTTGGTGAGGGAGAGCAACAAGTTACAGCAAAGACTAAATAGCCTCATTTGACCACTCTCTGGGATACAAAGCATAGATTGCCTGAGTCAGTCATTTCCCAAGCCAGAGTAGATCTATTCAGGCTGTTCTATTTGCATATTGCTAAGCATTCACTGGGCTGGAAAGAGTGTGGCTGTGTCAGTGCATTTTTTCCCAGACTCAATGCAAGTGCCACCTCTCTTTTGGCTTGTCCATCTTTGTGTGATCCACAGCAGCTCAGTTCCTCCAGAGCAGGGAGGTGAGGACTGCTCTGTAAATCATTTGCTCTAGATAACAATGCTCAGAAGTCCACTCTGAAAGATCTGAGCTGCTGCACATTACAGCGCTGCTGCTGTTTTAAAGATTCCCCATGGTCGTAGTAAAACCAGAGCAAACCAGCAGCTTCTAAGGCCAGTCACTATGGAATTGTGAGAAAACATGAGAGAGACACTGAGGTTTTGCTTTCTTGCAGTTTTTGTTGCTTGCTTGTTCTTACTTCTTCTGTAAAGCACATTATTTTGCATAACATTTGCCTGTAAATGCATTTTTTACTTTTAATCCAATCAGCCATTTTTCACAGCTCATCTATTGATATGTTGGCTTCTAATACATTCTTTTGGGGCACGGGGGGGATACTGTGTCTGTCATGCTATGGTATCAGTAGAGATCCAGCTCTTACATGTTCTCCTCTGCCCATAAGAAACACTAATTGTGTTACACTAGTAGTAATTGATTTGAATAGTAAAATCAATGCAAAAAATAGTTCATCCATTATGCTATGTTTTAGCTGTTCAACAAAGGATTAAATCCTAAAAGCTAATCCTGTTACGGATCTTGGACACAGCTGTAGCTTGTGTTGTTAAATTTTTCAGATATTTTTCCTTCAAGGAAGCCTTGTCCGTGTTATCTTGCAAAGACTCAAAACAAGGGCAGTGATGTGGCATTTAAGTGTGACGGTCACATAAGCACTACAGCCCACCTAAAATATTCAAGTCAGAAGGCCCTGGGGCTGAGAAGCTGCTACGAATAAACAAATCTCTAGATAGAGAAGTTAGCACGAGGCTTAGTTGTGCAGTAGTTTATTACACATTTGCATTGTGCGGTCTTGATAGGAAGCACTTCAAAATATGTGAAACTGACCCCATCACTGCGTGGTCAGTGCCTCATTACAACCAGTGACTACATCAACAGCCCTGGACTGGAACTGGCTTTAGAGGAATTGGCTGGCCAGACAGATTTGTTTGCTCTTTTTGTGAGTTTGCTTTTTAGCCTATGCAGAGTTCCTTACTCTGTTAGTAGACTTGTATCCATACTTGTGACAGCAGTAACAGCCAGCTTAGGAGACCCACAGTGCTCTAAATGTCCTGCAATTGACCAGGATAAAGAATGTCCGATCCTGTACCTTTCCACTCTCCATCAACGAGACCTGGAAAACCTCTCCCTTTGTGGAAGACTCATGGGAACCACAGTTATTGACTGCTGTGCTTTTCATGCAAAAAGAGTAGCACACTTTTGATTTTAGTGGGATTTTTTTTCTTTAATCCGATTGGATCATTTGAGAGTTTTATTAAGGTAAATTTTAATAAATCTTTTAGAATGTGACTAGGGAATAAAAATATGTAGGTTGCTATACAACTTCCGTTGCCAATTATTTAAGAATACTTTCACAACATATAATGGATTGTGGCATAATTCATGAAGATGAATTGTGATGGCACGAGGGGTTACAAGATTTTATGGTCATGATTTAACAATCATTGCATTAGTTATGAGATCTTTCTGAATATGTGGCTGTAAAAATTGAGGTCATGCCCTGCTGCCACAAGCTTTTGTTATGCCACTTGTTTTCAATTTTTATTCTTCCTCTGCTTTTGTTTGTTTGTGTTTGTTTATTTGTTTGTTTAAGGTGTGGGAATCATTGTGGGAACACTTAGATTATTATTTTGTTAAAGTTTAAATCCTGAAGGTTCCTATTAGTAGTTGGAAGCAAGACATAATTTATATCAATTTACATTACTAGAGTTGCATATCTGGTAGAAACTGGAGAGAGTTTTAGGACATGCATGGGTGTTCTTTTCTCAACAGCTATCAGGTAGAATTGCGAACATTTTTCAATTTCTTGTGGTTCAGAGTGGGAGACTGGAGGCATAATAATCCATATATACACCTTGAAACACAACTTGTTCTGCTTCTCATATAACTACAGGCATAAAAGTAATATAATCTTCAAATTCAAGATCATTATTTACATAACTGCAAACCAGGTAGAAAACCAGCCCCCCAGGAATGTTGCTAAGAGTTAGGCAAGACCTATACAAGTGTGCTGGAATGTACCCCTAGCAACAGCAACCAGTGTTCACTGGAACTACAAACACATCCATGTCCCCTTTTTAAATCAACAGCACTGCTTCCTAGCCAGTAAAAATTCTAATCCATCAAGGAGCCAGAAACTCCCAGTGTTTCTTGCAACAGTTACTGTGGAGTTGCAAACTGCAAGGTGCTCTAAGTCATGGGTTTGGGTACCTGTGACATTTTACAGAGTCTTAGGAGATAGGTATTGTTACATACTTAGGAAAGGATATTTTCATCTCTGGGGAGGGGGTTGTTTCTGTTTCTCTTTCATTTTCTTTTGGAGTAGAAGAAATTCCTAATTGTCATATTTAAGTGTCAACATCATCAAAATGTTTGTCAGACTGAGTTTTAAATCCTGCAGATAGTTACCTACTTTCCCAATGTGAATTAAAACTTTTACTGTCCTAAAAGTTGAAATAAATTTTATGAGACATTTAGGATCCTGGTAGGATATTATAAAAAGAGTAAGAAGGTTACAGAGTCAGCTAGATACCTGCTGTATGGGGGGAATAGAGACATAAGTGATGGGAAATAGAGATAAAATTAACAAGTAATTGTTATATGACTTTTAAGAAAGGGAAAATGGAACTTTTCTGAGATTGGATGCCCTAAATTAAGATATCTTAGGTATTATATTAATTTATTTGGTTTCATTATACCTTAGCCTTTGCAGCAGTGTGGGCTGCAAGAACCCATTTCTCACACGCAGTAAATGCTAAAGCTGATGGAAGTTTCTAATAACAAATTTCTAGTATTTGCATTTGTGTATAAACATGTCTTATTGAGTGCAGATAAAGAAACAGTAAGGAGGAAGCTGTTGAGTATCTGAAATAATGTACAATTCTTACAAAGGAAACTTAAAACAAGATATGAGGAATAATTCATAGTAATTTGGAAGAGACAGTTTGAGGGCGGGAAGGAGTTTTGCTGGGAGAAAACAGAAACTTGTGAGGTTTTTGGCAACTGAAAATTTTGCAAAGAACTGTCATTGCCAACTGTGCCACATCAATCAGATTTATACTAATTGATATAGAGCAAAAGCCTGATGCTTGCAGCCCATAGGGTAGGAAAATACTTATATAACCTCTGGCATCTTTGTACAGTAGTTCTAATATTATCTATAATGTCAACATTTTTTCCCCACATCTAAGAGAAAAAAAAATGCAGAGGTAAACTATCCCTCAAATAAACTATGAAATTTTACCTAATTCTTAGCAGCTGCTGCAGGCGGAAAATGGGTTTGAAGGAATTTAGAGGTGGAGTGGTAATGACATAGATTGATAACACAAAACCATTCCAAATCCTTGGCATTGGAGAGATTATCATTACTGAACAGGAATTGAAAAGCTCCAGCTTTCTGTGTATGACATAATGAAAGGCAATGGTTTGCCGCTGGGGGAATTCAAACAATAATACAACAGACATTTAGGCAGAGATCGAGGAAGCAAAGGTGCAGTCTCCTCCTTTCATAGGTAATTGCATTGAACAGTGTCGTTTTTGTCTTTATTTGTTCTGTATTGCAGCCTTTCAGAAAAAGTGTGAGTAAAGCAGGAGAACAGAAGTAGCTCCCTGAGTTTCTCATAGAAGGGTCCCCCAGTGACTTTGAGAGACCCCACAGAACTTTTTTCTGATACAGTGATTGCCAAACCAGGCTGGTTTGTTCAACATCCTTACATTACTCAGTTAGCATAAGAAATTGCTGACTTATAGTAAACACGTACAAGAAGAAGGAATCCTTACTTCTTGCAAGCAAGCCTGGTACATGTGCTTTGTTGCTAATGCATTGCTGTGAAATGTCCATAGGAGAATCTGCCTGAATAACAGCTGGGCTTGTGCCTCCGATTGCCTTAGTTCCTATTAAAGTTCTGCTTATCCATGCCTCAAACCTAATGCAAACAGAATTCAAGGATGTCCTGAGATTTTTGGAGTGGGGATATCAAGTATTATTTTACTCAGAATAAGAACTATCTTTTTGCATTCCAGCATACAACCAGATGTTTTCTATTACCTTATATGCCATAACTGTTTATACATAATTTATAAACTTTAGCCGAAATGGACTTTAAAAGAGATGTTTCATTGACTAGATTTAGTGTAAAGATCAATTTTCTCAAAAAGCAATGGAACTTCTGCTGTATATGAATGTCTTTCCTCCTGGTCTGCTCTGTTTTATAGTGTCTTTAGCCTCTAGCACTGTTGGTTTGGCTGGGCAGGTGGTCCACACAGAAACCACAGAAGTAGTGCTGACAGCTGACCCCATAGTAGGGTTTGGGATACAGCTCCAGGGTAGTGTGTTTGCTACCGAGACCTTGTCTTCTCCACCTCTCATTTCCTACATTGAGGCTGACAGTCCGGCGGAAAGGTGAGGCCCTTTAATTGTCTGCTAAATACATCTGGTGAGCGTTCCTGGGGTGCTTTGGGCTTGTTGCTTTCTTTCAGTCTGTGATGAATTGCAGGGCCTTACTCAGTGGAGTGGGGCGAGTAATACACTTTCTGTTCTGACAGTGGTGTTTCATGCACTTGATCAGCTATTAAAGAATGACAATCACCAGTGTTCTGACCATACAGAGTCCTCCAGAAGGAGGCTGGAAGCCATATTCATGCAAAACAAAACAAAATCAGAAAAATCAGCAAAGTCAAAGTAGTGATAATTGAGCATGCCAGGGGGAGAGCTACATCCAGCTCTGTTCAGTTTTGGTACAGAATCAAATCTTAGGGAATACCAGAATTTTGACTTACTAATTATTTCAGTTACATTCTTATGCTTATATATGTATTTAATCATGTCATTAGAATGATAGCAGTTGCACAGACAAGCACCAGCTGCCATTTCACCTGCAGCCCAGGGTCAGAGGCACAGATGATGTCCATGAGTGGGGTGGAAGTGTGAAGACCCCTCTTCCTGAGTCCCAGCAGCTAGAGGGTACAACCCATGCTGGGAGTGCTTGATAGTGTTGTGGTGCAAAGGGGCAGCAGCTTCTGTGCATAGGTAGATTGTTGAGCTGCTATGCCACAATTGTCCTTCAAGGTCTGGCTGAATGTGTTTGATCAGACGGCTTATGTCAGAAACTCTGTGACCAGCCGGACCAGAGCAGTGATCTTGTCCCTGGCACTGGTGAGGCCACACCCCAAGTCCTGTGTCCAGTTCTGGGCCCCTCTTTATATAAAAGACATTGAGGTGCTGGAGTGTGTCCAGAGAAAGGCAATGGAGCTGGTGAAAGGGCTGGACAACAACTCTAACATGGAGCAGCTGCGGGAGCTGGGGGTGTTTAATCTGGAGGAAAGGAGGCTCCCCATAACTATATGAAAACAGGATGTAGCCTGGTGGGGATTGGTCTCTTCTTCCAGTTAACACACAACAGGACAAGAGGAAATGGCCCCAAGTTGTGCCAGGGGAGGTTTAGATTGGATATTAGGAAACACTTCTTTAATGAAAAAGATTGTCAAGCACTGGAACAGCCTGCCCAGGGAAGTAGTTCAGACTCAGTAGTAGTTCAGACCTGGAGGTATTTAAAAGACATGTAAATATGGCAATTCCACACAGAAAGGGTGGACTTGTCAGTGCTGGGTTTATGGCTCAGTGATCCTAAAGCGTTTTCCCAACCTAAATGATTCTGTGATTCTATGATACTGCTGGTTCTGGTAACATGCCCATCTGATGATTGTTTTCTATCATTTTGTACCAAGGTGCGGGGTGCTGCAAATAGGAGACAGAATAGTGTCAATAAATGGTATCCCAACAGAAGACAGCACATTTGATGAGGCCAATCAACTGCTCAGAGACTCCTCTATCACCAACAAGGTCACTTTGGAAATAGAATTTGATGTTGCAGGTATGAATGTCTTGTTATTCTGTCTTGCAAGAAAAATGAAGGAATAAATCCCAAGTACATTGCAATTGTCAGGCATCTCTGGTAGTTTTCTTCTCACTTCTACACCATTCAGTTTTCAAGTGACTTATTTGAGACGTAGTTTTTTGTACAGCTTTCTCATTTCACACAGCCCTGCAGTCTACTTCAGAAAGCAAATAGGAATGACAGGTCCTGTAGTAAGATCTGGTGTCTGTCTCTCCTCTGAGTTATTTCCAGACATTTTTCTGGCCTGAGATAGAAACATTCTGCTAAACAGAGACAAATCCTCTACAGGGCAAATAATGAAATGTTTTGCAAGACAGAAAAGTATTAAAAAGGGTGGATAAACAAAAAAACCCTCTTGAGTTTCACTTGCAGTATCTCTAAATAAAATAATAGAAACTGAATTAATAAAGGCCAGAAGAATCATTGTTAATTTTTCTGGTGAATATTATTACTAATGGCATTCCTTTATTCTGTAATGTGTTTAAGCATACCGAATATACCCATGATATCACAAACTGTGCATATCAAACAAGTACACATTATGTGTGTGCACCACTGGATTCCTTTTCTTCCCACTAGATGTTAAACCCACGGCAGTTACCGTAGTGGACAGCTAAAAATAAGTGTTAGTCCTGCAGTAACAAAGGTCGGAAATCCTTACGACTCAATCTCCTGTCCTTTTAATTAAAAGCTCTCTGCCAGCAGTAAAATTTTCACGTGTGCTTGCAGAACTTGCATGCAAGCTAAAAACCTGCAGTCTCAGCTGGCTGCTGGCCCATGCAATCTCCACAAATTCAGTTAAACCTTAAAAAAATTGAGTTACCGTGAAATTACCAGTAGAGTTATAAATCATACCTCCTTCATTTTAGTATCCATGTTTCATCCATGCCTTGTGACTCTGATGTGATTTTATCAGCTTACATATATAATTCCATGCTCGTGGAATTGCTGCACCTTATAAATTATCTAACGTTAAATATTTTTTTGATAGAATCAGTTATACCAAGCAGTGGAACATTTCATGTGAAACTACCAAAGAAGCATAATGTGGAACTTGGCATCACCATAAGTTGTAAGTAAATGTGCTTATTTTTCAGACCATGTTTATGGGATAATCTGGAGATAGTAAATCTTGTAGCTACGGACTCACATTTCTTTTGGTATAAATTTCTTTTTCCTTTTTCTAGCTTCTTTTAATGCTTTTTTTTTTCTTTTGAAATACCATTCTGTAATGTATTTATACTCCCTTTCAAGTAGCTAACAAAGACAGATGTTTGCAAACTAATGTTTGACTTAGTCCTTCATGCAGAGTACCTATTTAACTCCTATTAAAATAATTTCTTTTAAAAAATCAGCAGAATTAAGTCCATGCAAAGTATTTTCATAGCTGTGAAGTTTAAAGCAGAATCTGTCATGGTCTCTCACAGGCTCTTGAACAGAACCCCACTGAACACAAGGGTTTCACAGACATGAGGATCCACATACGTAGGGTTATTTTCTGCTTCAGAACCCAGACACATCTTCAGTCTCTAGAACTTGTGGGCAGTCCTGATTTTGTGGGTCACAGCAAAATCCCCTCTCACTGGGGATTGCAAACATTGCTGAAGAAGGTCACAAGGGCCTGCATCAGTCTGTTTCTCAAAAAGTATTTGTTTCTGTGGTTTGAAATTAAAAGTATTTCTATACTTACTTTGTGAGGGGACAGTAAAACAATGTGTTAGAACTGGATTTTCACCAGGTAAACTCCAGCATACTGAGTTCAGCTCTTGATGGAAAGGAAAACAATCCATATCAAAGTTAATGAGCTTGACACTGCAGAATCTGGTGTCATCAGAATTAACATTCTTTTATGGCTGTGGCCTTTCTTAGACTATTAGTTTGGGGTTATTCATGTCCCTTGGGGGAAGATTGTACTTTGACTTGTATTCTTGAAGCTTTTACCAGCACAGTGGAATGTGGTTAATCAAAAGTACCACAGGGATCTCAGTGCTAAGGATTACATCTGAGGAACAAGAGACACTGCAGGCCTGTTTGCTTGTGTTGCACACATGAATGAGTAATTGCTAGGCTCTGTAAGATGTGATGAGATGCTTGAAGCAAAATCATAGGTCTACATGTATCTGTGAAAATGAAAATACGAGAAATGAGAAAACCTGGAGCGAGGCTGTTCTATTTAAATGTTATTCTTAGGATTTATAAAGGTTTGTAAAGTTATTGAAAAAATATGATCTTCCTAGTAATTTGATTTGTGTTGTTTTTTGGAATGTAGGCATCTACTTTTTTTGTCTGTAAGAATAAACTTTTAATGGAAAGTTAATGTTCATGAAATTTAGTATTTAGCACTCTTCTTCCAAACTTTGCATGTCTTTCTGATCTGGAATTTAATTCCAAAAACTAGTGCTTTATAAAATCAGTGCTTTATTTAATCAGAATAAAGTGGTTGGTGTTAGCTCTGCTCTTGTGAATATACTGCAGTATCTTTAATATTTAAATTAAATATCTGTTATATATAATAATCTCATTAATAGAATTTATTGCATATGAAATTTATCTAGGATTAATTATTTACATGGTTTTAAAGGGTTTATATTAATAACTGGTAGAAGTCTTGAATTGCTGCATTTCATGCTTGCTTTTCAGGGTTTTGCTTTACCTAATTAACTCCTAAATAAGGCAGTACGATTTGAAGAATATAAGCATTTTATATTCATTTTGTCACATTTCTGTCAGGACACTCTAGCACATTAGCATGCCATTTATTACTGATTTTTTCAGAAAGCTTTATGATTTCTTTTAAGAAAGAAATACTAAGGGAAACTTGCCAGTACTGGTATGTCTTAAGCAGGGGGGATGGAGGTGATGGGATTTATTCACTTGTGGGCTTGAACTCTTAAAAGTGCTAGAGACTTGTTTCATCCTCTTCCTTCTCAAGTTAGTGGAGTTAATGGTGAATGACAAGTGCTATTAAATCATTACAGAGAAACACATTTCTTACTTTCCATATCCCCCATTTAGTTTGGGTTTTGCAGGAGCAGATCAGAATTACCTAATCTGACAGACAAGACACATTTTTGTCAGACAGGAAATGCAACTTCACTTTGGGCTGACATGTGAACATATGTCTATTTTTAAGTCCAGAGTTCTTCTAGGTCAGCTGTTAGGAGTCAGAGATTCTAGAAGAGGAATTAATTCCAAGAAGGAGAAATAGTTTTCCTTGGTAATGAACACCAAGAGTGCTTGCATGGACTTAGAACCAGGTGCTTTATTGAAGGCATGTCTGAGGTGATACAACACTAATGAGAATTAAGCTAATTCATGGTCTTTGAAAAACAAGACCTGTAATAGGAGATTTTCCTTAGTTTCAGATTTATTAATGTGAGAGGAAAATAAGAAAAAAAAAAATTAATCTCCTTAGATAGCATAACTCCTTAAAAACAGGACAGAAAAAGTTTCATGAGCATCATTAATGTTAATCCAGGGCTCTGAGTTTTGGATAGTTCATGTCAGTTACCTCCCAGTACACTGGTCTTGCCCACTGCTGCCTTCATGTACCCATTGCAGTCCTGTCATTCGTCCCTTTTCTCTGCAATATCTAATTTTACCGATCATAGATACTTACACTCAATATATTAAGGCCTTATTTCATATTTTTCAAATACACCTAGCTATATATTTAATGCTTCACATATCACTAGTTTCACACCCAGTTATCTGATTAGAGCAAAATAGAAGGTCTCAGTTCTTAAAATTATAACATCCAATTAAAGCACAGGAGTGTTCCTGTGCATGTGATTTTGCTTTTATGATAGAATCATTCCCTAGAAGGAACTCTTACAAGTAGTGTTAGTAGTACTCAAAGCTCTTTCAATTTATTTGCCATTGGCATTGATTTTAGACCATGTAATGAATATAGATTTTTCTTTTTAAATACAAAAACCTTTTTTAAAGGTTTTTGACTCAACTGGCTACTTTATAATAGAATAATTTTTTTTTTGTCAAATTCATTGAATGATGTCCAGTAAAACGATCTACTAGTGGATTCTGGTAATTGTAGTTAACAGCTTTTTTTTTTTTTTTTTTTTTTTTTTTTTTTTTTTTTTTTTTCCCTTTTATTTTTCTTTCTTATGTAAGATTCTGATATCCTTACTGGTAATGAACTGTAGCACCTTGCTTCATAAATAATCTCTCTGAAGCTAATGAGACTACTCAAGGAATAAGAAGCTGCAAAACTGGTAAGAATATCAGAATCTCACCCAAACTATAATCAGTTTCTCTGAGTCACTTTGACTAGCAGCTATACCATAGTCTGCATTATTGGTTCTGTATTTCATCAGAAAAAAGCTTTGTAAATAGCTACAGATACACTACAGATGCACTGACTATGAGAATTCATTTTCTTAAACATGCTTCTGTATATTATTTCACCTGGCAAGCTCTACTTAATTTTCAAACATTACTAGTAATTCTTTTCATGACAGAAAAATATCAACAGATTTCTCAGCTGCTCCACATGAATCAATACTTAAGGAACAAAAGAGCTGCATCAGTGTAATTTTAAAAATCTCCTTCATCTATTTATTAATCACACTATTCTTTAAAATGCCCAGTAACTGTAAACCAGCATTGTGGATAAATGGACTGACTTTGTACAAAAAGTATTTTTTCATCACAAGAGCATTTTCCTTTGCTTTTTCAGTTTGTTCAGAGCTTAATCAACCTCCAATGTTTGAAGCCAGGCTGAGCATAGTGAGTTTTGTCTGGGTGATGGGTGAAATGGTCACCCCAAAATCTGTTGAAGTCACTTTGTGGGGGGGGCTTTTTTGAGTTAGCAGTGAAATTAAGGAGCATTGTTTGAGAGGTTTTTTAAACATAGTGGAAGAGCTGATATACAAAACTGACTTTATTGAAATTAGTTTCAAGTGGCCTGGAAAGAGTAGTAGAAGAGGGTAGAGATTTGGGATGGAGACCTAGGATCATAGAGTAATTTAAAAAGAGAGAACAAACAACTTGCTTAAGAGCAGACATTTAGCTGCAACACTAAATTTAGTACCTGTGCAACTTTATGCACTTTTCAGTCCACTTGTAGTTATGCATAGACTCTAAGGTCTCTACAAAAGCTGAACATTAGGTAGTCTAATAGCTGGAACAAGGAGGAGAAAAGATGAGATCTTCATTAGACAAGAAGATTGGGACAGGAGAGGAAATAAGTGGAAAGCTATAATAGAGAGGCAGCAGATGAGGGGAGAGACTGAACTGTGATCAAGATTAGAGGCAGCTGGGACTTGAACAAGAAGGCTGGACATGGGTGAGTGGTAAGGTGCTTCATTCTCTAATGGCCTCTTAAAACCAGAAATAATTCTGAAATGGAGACTTGAAGCTGTACAGTATCACTTCAAGCTTGCATTAATTGATGTGGATATATTAAATGGTCAAATACTGCTTTCCCACTGGAACCCTGGTTTCTCTGCTCTCTGGGGAGAGATGAAATAGTGATGTGTAACAAAGGGGACGGAGGCTGCATAATGAATCAGATGGAGGATTGCAGAGAGACAAAGGAGGCAATCTCATGGTCAAGGTGGTTTAATGCTACCCTTGAGAAATTAGGGTGGATTTTCTTTTCTCTGCAAAAGACGTGCTGAGACAAGTCATTCTGGGAGTGGGGGTGGAGATTTTTCACAGGTGGCTGCTTGGTTTTATTCAGAAACATTGAGATTGTGGGGTTGCATTCACAGAAATGCTACTCATCTGCAGCTGTTGCTGAAAATGCCACTACTTGTATTTCGGACATAGAAGCTGTTATATTCTACAAGCTATTGTGAGTTATAAAGTCATGGATATCTCAAATTGCTTACTGAAAACTGTCATACTTGACTTAAATTTTGCTATGTTTCCTTGCCTTATCTGTAAAATCAGGATAATAGTACTCAGTCTTCTTGCTGGAGACAGCATCTGTTCATCAGTGTTTGGGAGGCAATCTTAGGCTATGGTAATGTGTAAGAAGTACAAAAGTTCAGGAGGAAATTAATGATTTTATCTCTGCAACACAACTTGAATAACTTGTAGGAAGTATGCCATGAGCATTGAACAATAACAAAATGAAGTGTGGTGTATCTGCTGCTCAGCATGGGGGGATTCGTTTCACACAGAGCTGTGTTTGGAGCCTACAAAAAGGCTTTCATTCTCCAGACCAGATAATGGCCATGGGGAACTCATGGTTCACACTTCCTCAGTTTGAAACTGTGATAACTTTGTGTGCAGCATCATACTCTTTGCATCCACATACTTTGTACTCTGTGGCTCTGCTCTGAGCTGTGTTCTTTCCCTCATTTTGGTTCCTCCTCTTTTCTTTTTACAACAAGATCGGACTGTTTCCTTAAGTTCTGGTAATTCTGTAAGACATTTTCATAAAAATTATTTCAAGACTCACCCGAGACTGCAGCTGGTAGCATATAACCTCAGGGTAAGGCAACCCAGAGGGTGAAAACATAGAATTAAAAAATCACTGAAGTGATACTCTAAAATTTTAACAAGATACTAATTGGTAAAACAAATGCAAAGGATTCAACTAAATTATGGAACTGTAATGTATTTGACCCATGACATGAAAGTATGAGAAACAAGCTAGGAAAATTATATATCTTGCAAAAAGTTAATTACTGTTCTCTAAACTGCAAAATAATCATTTCCTGAAAGCATGCTGTTTTAGACAAATTTCTAAAGATTCTTCAAAGTCCTTGTATGTCTCTCTTGTTGACTTTTGAGACATTGCATTTGAAATATGGCTCCTTAGCAGTTCTTTAACAGTCCCTTTGGACATTCAAAGGCTGTCTCAGCCAGGGCAGCTATGGTTAACAAGACCTCTTAGCATATTGTGTTGGAAATGTCATTATTAATTTACCATGTGGTTGCTGTAGGTGAAGATCTGTCATTTTGCATCAAAGTGAAGATTCATGAGCTGCTAAAGTAACTGACATCAGGATTTTTTAGGTGATCTTCCCAATATGGGCAGCTTTTGGGAGCCTAATGGAAACATACCTTTTGTGAAAGAATGCAGAGGGCTCAGTACACAGAGCAGAAATGGTGTGGGGCAGTTGAAAAACCCTAACTGTGCAAAACTAATTAGTGCTTTCAGGAGAGCTGAGAGCGTTATACCACATGGCAATGTTTTAATGTCAGCACACTCTTCGTGAACAGTCCCAAAATTCAGTCTGTGTTCACCATGTGGAGCACCTCCTGACAGAGCAGCTGTAGGTGATACTCTTCCCGAAGGTAGACAGCATGTGCCACACAGTTGTCTAACAATGTGTCCTCATCACCCTCAAATTCTAAGCTGACTACCTGCCATATCAGATCTTCAGTGCAGTCTTCTGTCAGCAAATGGATGAACCCTCCAAAACAATGGATTCAGTGAAGGCACTTCAAAAAACAGTGCTCTGGAAGTTATTGTGATCACTGTTGTCTTCCTCTGGTATATTTAACTGCTTCCTAGGCAACTAAAGGAGAATTGCAAGCAAATTTCCTGGCCAAGGAAAACTTGACAAATACTTTTGCACTAGTTGGTAAAGAATTGCAATGCCAGGTGTTGAAGAGCAGAGCATGTTTTTAACCATGAAGGACAGATAGAAAAATCGGCCATTAATGTTGGATTCTTCCAAAAAGAGATAAGTGTGCAAGAAGAGGAGTGGTGGGAGTTTTACTAAACTGACTGGAATTGCAGTGCTTCTAGTAGGTATCCCCAGTACAAAGTTGGGAAAGTCCACAATTCTTGAGGTCCAGAAGCGGTACAGGAGAGCAAGGTTACCCATGGAAAGAGGCACAGGGTGCTTCAGAGGAAGCTGTGAGTTACAGTGAAGCAAACTGTGCAAACATGGTAATAGTGTACCAACCCATGGGGTGTGGGGCCACAGTCTACAGCATCTCATTTATTGGGAAGTGGATTCCTTCTTCTCACCCAGGATGCATTACATTCATACCTGTGCCTTAGGCACTGCATGAGACAAAATTGGATGGAAAGAATGTGGACTAGCCCACTCAGCTATTTTGCCAGAGCTGCACTGTTGGTCAGGGATATAGTATCACAGCATTTATTCTGGCAAAAAATCATCATCAGTGGTTGCACTGAAAGATTGTAATGACAGAAAATCTTCCTTATGTGTTAAAGCTACACAGTATTTTTGATAGGTCACTGGAGCTGTACTATGATGTATTCACATGGCTCAGTCTTGTTCTAAACCAGAATTCAGACATACCAGACTAAGTTCACTTTGTACCAGTCACCGCAATTCTGAAATTTTCCAGTTTTTGAGGAGTATCTAGTCTTGCCAATATGCTGCTGCTGTTTGTTTGTACCTGAAGTTCAAATAATTTAGGGGTAGGGGAGGAATATAATACAAGTAAAGAATATATATGAAGTATTGGTTTATGGTCAAAATTAGTCCATCAGCATATCTAGAAACAAAACCAAATGTCTGTGTATATTCTTTTTTACAGCTCCATCAAGTAGAAAACCAGGGGACCCTCTGGTTATTTCTGATATCAAGAAAGGAAGTGTTGCTCACAGGTAAGACATTAGAGTCCCAATAAAAATCTGTTGATGTGTGTAATCAGCCAAACTCAAGTTAAACAGAGAGAGCTTGTAAGAGACTGTGCATTTTTGTTTTGTTTTGTTTTGGTTTGGTTTTTTTTAATAAAAACTTTTGTGAAAAGTTAGAAAATAGAAGGCATATTAAGAAATAATTGTCCTAAAAATCCATCTTGTTTCTATAATCATGTTTACACCTTTTAGGACCCTTTCCTTTAATGTTACTAGAGTTTCATATAAGCTTGTTTGCTTGTTTGCAGAACTGGGACACTCGAACTGGGTGATAAGTTGCTGGCAATAGATAATATTCGACTTGACAACTGCTCAATGGAAGATGCTGTCCAGATCCTTCAGCACTGTGAGGACCTTGTAAAGTTAAAGATCCGCAAAGATGAAGATAATTCCGGTATTAGCAATGACTATTGCAGATTCATGTGTATTTTCAAGATTTCTAGAGCACAGAGGAATTCTTTTCATTTTTAGTGAAATGTTTTTTCTAAACATGTCTGGTTTATGCTAATGATAATCAGAAAATGCTACCTAAAAAGAATTTTAATGGTATATGAAGTGTTGAATTTTCTCACTGGCTATATTGCTTGCAGGAGCTGCACTGCAGAATTAAGTCTTCAGTTCGCTGAAAAGACAATTGGCCCTCAGGTGCAGCCATATAAAGTTGATCTGTTTCTTATCAGAGTGTTGGGATTTTCTCTGCTTCTAAGACTGGAATCACAGTTAGCAAAGCATGGATCCCTGGGCTTCAGTTCTCCAGCAAAGTGGTGTAGTGCATGCTTTGTCTATAAACTTAAAAATTTGATTTTGGTATGACTGTTCACATGCTCAAAGGTAAGTACTACCTTACACACTGTGCTGGATATCTGATAGAGGAGCCATGTTTGATCAGCCCAGTGGAATAATGGACCTGCCATCATTTTCCAAACCTACACCTATTAATAGTCTTGGATCTTCCCCACTGCAGATTCCATAAGAGCAGAATTTCTACCTGGAGATAATAAAGTGCGTTCTGTTATGCACTGTAGTGCAAAGGAAGTAAGACAGTGATAACTACTATTACTGCTGGTGTTTATATTACAGTGTTGCACAAAAGCAAGAACTGAAGATTCACTTCTCTTCAGCTCTATTCAATCTCACAGCAATAAGGCACAACCTGCCACACTTTATTTGAAATTAAGTGCAACTGTTGAAGTGGTGTTTAGAATTGCATTAGAAGACTTTTCCTGTTTCTTCCTCCTTCCTAATTGATTTTGAAAGCAAACAAAGTATCTTTTGGGATTATAATACAAAGCAAAGGCAGCTGCATTTATTACCTTGTACTAAATTGTACTAAACAGCAAATTGTTGTTGTAATTGAAATGTGGATTTCTGTCTCCACCTCAGAAAATAAGATCTTTGCTCTCTTAGGTATTGCACACCATGGTATCTGGTACAGATTTTAGTCTCAGTGGGATTTTTATACCACACTTTTCTTTTACACTCTCACATTTGTGCTTGTTTTATAGTTAAATGGTGGATCTATATCAAGATTCTCACACAACTACAGTGTTTTTTCCACACATGATTGGTGTAACTGAACAGATTCAAATGTAACTAGACAGCTACTCAGAAACCTACTGAAAAAGAAATCTTTATACAAATCGGTCTTGTAAGAGTTGACTAAGTGTCAAAGCGTAAATGAAAGTATTTATAGCAGATTTCAGGTACTTTGAAATTTAAAATGACTGAGTGTCTCCTGAAATATTAAAGAAAAAGTATTTAGGAAACAGTGGCATAACAGTAGAGAATGCGTAACAAAATGTGTATCTCGGTTAAAATAATTCTTTGTGTATTTGCCATTAATTTGCTTATGAAAGTTTCTTTTCTCACAAAGGAAGAAATGTTTTGCTCAAACTCAACAGAGGAAAATAATAAATTCCATGAGAAAATAAAAGCCTGATGCAAATTTATGAGTAGGCATGAAGCACTCCAGAACATTTTGTAAAACACAGAATAAAATTGAGATTTAAATTTATTTTTATTTTTCACTGCACACTTTTTTGAGGAAGGTGAGGCAGGGAGTAGGGATCTCAGAGCTGTGTTCCTCCGAGCCACTGCTCAGCTGAGGCCACAGCAGGATGATGCATGTCGAGTGCTCCCCAGGTCCTGCTGCTCTTTGCCCTTGTCACTGTATTGGTCAGATGTTATTCTGATGAGCAAGAGGCCGGTGGGCAGAGCAGAGGCACTGCAGCACAGAGGATCTACTTTCACTAAATGTGGTTTCCAAGATTTACTCACAATTGCATCACAACAAAGATGGAAAATCTCAAAAACATGTGACCTATAACCATAGTACTTCAGTTATATCTTCTCCCCAGATGAATATATGTTTCCAGCAATTTTTATCTTTCCTTTTCCTCTTGCCAGCTTACTAGACTGAGGACAGTTTTAAATCCTGATTAACCTAATGGCTACCTCCCATTCTTGAATATTCATGGCAGAACTGGCCTTCCTGGTGAATTCAGGCCACATGTATGCCCTGTTCTTGGATAGCTCTAACATTCTGCTCAGCATAACATTCTGCCAATAATTTTCTGACCTACAGCTAACCAGAAAACAGATATAATGGACCAGTCTTCTTTCCAGTCATTCACTGAGATCTATAGCTCTCATGTGGAAGGGCTGCTGATGATCAGTAACTTCTTATTCCCTTTGTGTTTATAGCAGAGAAATATTAATATTGTGTCAACCCATAGCAAGTGCTGGCTATTACATTTTCAGTTACTTGGAGTGTTACTTTCCACCCTTCAGTTGAAGTCTTGTACCGTGTCCATGCCACAGCTGCATAAAAAGTACCAGCATTATATCCCAGGGGATTTGTGGTTGTTCCATAAATGCTTTAGGCAAGCGAAGCTGCCATTGTTCTGCTGTGCAGTGGTAGCTTGCATGCTGTCCCACTGTGTGCCAGACAGGGCCTTCCAGTGACATCAAGTTTGAGGTGTGCTTCTGGAAAGAGCACATCAGATAAAGTGCACTTGATGTGAACTGCCCCAAGTAGGCACAAAACCCCCAGTGTTCTTTGCTGAATAAACACCACTAATTCTTCTCTCCTTTGCTTCTCTGTGTGTATCATTTTCTGTACATGGATAGCAAGAAGGAGATAGGACAGAGTGGACGTGAAGGGAGGGTGGCTGAAGATCTAAATTTTCTGGAAATAGGGAAGAAACAACATAGCTTCAAAGATATTAGGGTTCCTCCAGCTCTGCCTAAAGTATGATATTCAGTATTAAAAAAAGGCAACTCTTTGAGCTTTTGCTAGGTTTGGTGGTTTTTTTCCCTTTTTAAGCTTTTCTATCTACAGGAAGGGAAATGGTAACATTTGAATTTTCTAAGTTGTTTTAGTAAGTTTGAGTAACATTTATCCTAGACATTTTCCACATTCACTGAACTGCTCAAAATGTCATTACCCACAGATCTAGAAAAATTTGCCCACCAGACCAATCATCCTGGCTGAATACCAATAGCAGAACGTGAGCTAGAAAGAATTGGTTATTTTGATTTGAGGAGAATTCTGGCATTTTAAATTTTAAAATATTACTTCACAGCTCAAAGATGCTGCATTTGACTGCTCTCTTGCTGTGGTTGTTTTGTTTGTTTGGTTGTTTTTTTTTAATAATATGAAAAGAGCATTGTATAAGTACAGGCACATTTCTTTTTGGTGCAATACCTATTAAGTATTGTTTAAGGAAATACATTGTATTTAAGTTTACTCAGTGATGGATTCTTTTCCATTTATGATAATTGGTGAGATAAAATTTCAAAATAATGCAAATTAGTTCATACAATATCATGAAATAATGTCTGATGAACTTACTATTCAGTTTAGTTGATAATTCAGTATACAGAAGACATTTTTGATTCTGTTACAAAAAGGGCAAAAGGTCCATCAGAAATGTGGACTGTTTATGTATATAGCTGCTCATCTTATAATGACTTTGGTCTTTTCCCAGAATTCTTTTAAGGAAGTTTGGGTTTAAAACCTTCAAATTACCTTTAATTTTAAATACCTTCCATTCAGTTCAAGAAACAGATGAGAATCAGTATTTATGCCATAGTAGTAACTTGCCTTTTCTCTAATAATGTGACACTGTGGCAGACAAGCACAACAGCCTCCTGGTCTGCAAGAGGCAGAACTTGGCCAGCAGGTCAAAGGAGGTGATCCTTCTCTCCTGTTCAGCACTGCAGAGAGATTTCTGGAGTGCTGGGTCCAGTCCATGGGCTCCCCAGTACATTATGTCAGACATGGACATAATTGGATGAGGTCCAGCAAAGGGTCACAAAGGTAATGAAGAGGCTGCAGCATCTCTCCTCTGAGGAAAGGCTGGGGGAGATAGGACCACTCAGCCTGGAGAAGAGAAGGCTCAAAGGGGAAATCTTAATAGGGTATATAAATATCTGAAGGGAGGGTATAAAGCAGGCAGAGCCAGGCTCTCCTCAGTGCCCAGTGGCAGCACCAGTGGCAATGAGCACAAACTGGAAGACACAAGGTTCTGTTAGAGTGTCAGGAAACACTTCTTTACTCTGAGAGTGACCAAACACTGGCACAGGTTGTACAGAGAGGAGTTGTACAGGTTGTGGAGTTTCTACCCATGGAGATATTCAAGAGCCAGCTGGACACAATCCTGGGCAACCAGCTGCAGTTGGCCCTGCATGTCCAAGGAGGTTGGACAATGTGGCATCCAGAGATCCTATTCAACTTCAATCAAGCTGTGATTCTGTAACAAAATAGCCTTAAGTTACAGTTTAATAGGAAAGGAGACCTAAAGATTTTAGAGAGTAAAATTTTAGTCTTAACAGAATGAAGGGAGTTTTTCTGTTGACTTGTGTCCAGATTTTGGCAATAAAAATTGCATAATAGGTAATTTATTTTTTAAAACTAATCCAGTGGAATATGATTAAAAATTGTATCTGAAATGTGATCCTTTGATAACGTCATTTGATTACCAGTCACTAGACTGAATATGCTAGTTTTTTTAATTCCTTCTTTCATAAGAAACCAATTTCATCCCCTTGGTATTTATTACAGATGAACAGGAGAGCTCTGGAGCAATTATTTATACTGTTGAACTCAAGCGCTATGGTGGGCCTCTTGGAATTACAATCTCTGGTACTGAAGAGCCCTTTGATCCCATAATCATTTCCAGCCTTACAAAAGGAGGATTAGCTGAAAGGTAAGTTGGAAAGGAAATTGTTTTTTAATGTTCTCTCTGTCAAGATAGAGGTTGATTTTGTTTACCTAAAAACCCTAATTTTCATGGTTTAGCAACTGATTTCTTTATAATTCCCCAAATCTGAGTTTATAATCTTTTTGCTGTTGTTTTTTGATCATTGCCAAGCTGCAAGAGCATGAGCAGGATGTACATACTATACAAGGCAGAGGACTATGGTCCTTATTGTAGATCACCAGGAAAAACCTAATCAGTCAAACTGCTCAGTCACAGGAACATTTTCACAGCCTTTTAAAACCAATAGCCTTGTACAGTACAAATAAGTAAAGAAAGCACTTCATGTGTCCAAGTTTATCTGAACTCATCATACACTTATCTGCCACTGCATCTATATGTGCACTTGCATATACCATAGGAAGCATTATTAGAGGAGCAGAAATGCTCCTCATGGTAAGTGATAGATAGAGAATAATGAAAATGGTAAGGATTTCTGTCACTGTTTATTTCTCAGATTGCTTGAGTCATTGAAACTTGTACCTTTGGTGGTATTTTCAGAGAGAACTTACAGCACATAAAACATGATACTGTGCACAGCCAGAACCATTTACACAAAAATACTTTTCTTTTCTTGAAGGCCAGGTTTGTGAAATAGCTGGTTGCTTGCTCACACTGCCTTTTTTTTTTTTTTTTTTTCCCATGTTGTAAGACTTCTAGAAATTTGTCTAATTTTAGGAGTTACTAAGCTGTCTGAGATTGCTCTTGAGGAGGTGGGCTGCAGTGAATATCATCCACAGGTGATTAAGTCAGCTGTCACAGTAACACAGAAATCTACATCATGCTTCAGCTCTGCTATTGTCACTACAACAAAGGTGACTTGCTTTAAGCGTGTCTAACAAAATAATTACTCTGTGACACAGCAATAAAAACAAAAAGAAAGAAAGGCAGATGAGACTTCCATGCTCCAAAATGGAAAGAAATGCCTTTGTTGCCTTTTACACTTTTCTCAATGTTTTACTTCTCTCTCATATTGTAGGACTGGGGCAATTCACATAGGAGACAGAATCCTAGCAATAAATAGTAGCAGTCTGAAAGGAAAACCTTTGAGTGAAGCCATTCATTTATTACAGATGGCAGGAGAAACTGTCACCTTGAAAATCAAGAAGCAAACAGATGGTGAGTGTGGTCAAGGTTACCATCCATGTGTTATTGCAGATTAACAAGCATTTAGGCCATCCATGGCAAAGCTTTGTGTCAGGAGTAAAAACCAGATTCTCACAACTGCAGTAAAGCAAGGATCAACACCTTTTTTTATATAATCCCATTCAGCTACCAGTCCCAAGAAATTTTCTGTGCCTGTGGGTCATGTGAGCGAACTGAGTGATGCTGAAGATGAAAGCTCTGCTGCACAGAAATCTGGCAAGCTCTCAGACATCTATTCCTCTACAGTCCCAAGTGTTGACAGTGCAGTAGAGTCATGGGATGGCTCTGGTATTGATACCAGCTTTGGAAATCAAGGTAC
Organism: Aegithalos caudatus; assembly: GCA_013389925.1. Classification (NCBI taxonomy): domain Eukaryota; kingdom Metazoa; phylum Chordata; class Aves; order Passeriformes; family Aegithalidae; genus Aegithalos; species Aegithalos caudatus. The sequence continues at coordinate 46,680 of WEIU01019347.1, forward strand.
TGTCAAAAATACAATTGACATTTAAAGCAGGAATTATTGCCTTCATGGTTGACCTTCCTTTGCCCTAAGTAGAACTTTTTATCTGTACTAACTTTTAACCCTGTGCTTTATAATGTGCTGCTGTCTCATTATGACCACACACCTCAGCAGACAGCATGATTTCTTGCACTTGACTGCCCTCAGATTCATTCTTTCATGAGGATGTGATGTGTTACAAAGCATTTATCAATACATTAACAGGCTTTTGTTAGCTTTACTGACACCTGAATAGCTTGGTCCATAGCTCATCCACAACTAAATGAGTTTATCCTTCAAGTACAGATCAATGCAAGGCACAGAACACTCTGGAGATGTTCATGATTTTGATGCCCATATGCATTAATTTTTAAATGACAACAGATTTATTATAAACTGCTGAGGGGCAACATTAGTCATTGCCTATGATTTGTATATCTTTTGCTCCTTCCTCATTCCATCAGTATTAACATCTAATTCTCAGCTGTCAAAAACAATCATTCTATTTAAAGGCATGATTTTTCCATAATGATAATATTTTTCACCTCTCTCTGACTATTATTTTATATAGGATTTTCAAATAATTTCAAATAACACGTGTTTATTTAGGCAGTGAAGGATATGACATCTTGTAATATTTTTGATAACAAGAAAATTAACTTACACACAACTTCAGTGTTTTATTTAACTCTTCTAAAAATGTTTCTTTCTATAGTAAAGCATTAACTGGCAGGTATTTGGACAGATAGATCCTTAGCTCAGATAATTTTTTTTGCTAGAGTTAGGATTTGGATGAATTTCACCCCTCTCCTTAACTGTATTGGTCGGTTTATCAAAAAAAGTTACATATAGAATTTTCTGATATTTTTAAGTTCTAAGGAGAAGTATTGTTGAAAAAGTGCCGGAATGGTAATTCTCATTTTCTGGATGTATTGAGGATATTTGGAGCAAATTATTCAGCTGCGGAAAGGATTGAGGCCCAGAATGCTTTCCAAAGTCTTGATGATTCAGATGCTGTGCCAGAGCTGAACCAGTATCTCAAAGAGGATTTTTTTTTAAACTCCCTTGAAAAAATCAGCCCAGATTTGGCTGGATACATGGCACCACATAAACAGCCTGAGTACTTTTGTCCCTTGGTGTCGTGGTGGCCCCCATTTCTATTAAAGTTCGTTCTGTCTTGACCCATGAAGCTGAGTTTGGCTTTTTTCCAAACCTTTCTTGGCAATAAGCACAGAGTAAGCAAGTTGAGGAGTTTGGGGGACATTTCTGGAGCTGCAGATAATGCTTTATCCTATTAATTACCAGTTTAATGCTGGCGCACTGTCTTTTCTCTCCTTGAATTAATACCCCATTTTGTACCTTTGTCTTATGTGTCTGCCTTACTAATCCAGAGCCTTCACCACACAGCAGTCACATCTTCCCAACCAATACCTTTCCTAAAATCTGGCACAATGTAAATTCTGCCAGTTTGCTGGAAAATGCTTGCAGCTCTGTAGTTACACAGCATTTGAGGGAGACAGGTCTAGACTGATTTATGGAAGCAAATTACCCTCCTTAGAGGAGTGGCAACAGTGATAATAGTCATCAACGAAACAGTACATCCTAATCCAATATGCACATCAGAAAACACCAACTAGAGAGCTAAAAAAGTAATATATCAAGGTGAAGAATATTACATATGTATGTTATATATATGTGTGTGTGTATGTACACATAGATGTGTAGATACATAGATGTATAGATACATAGATGCACACACACACACACACATATATATATAATGTGTATATATTGTGTATATCAGTTCTACCATAATGGATTTGCCTACTAAATCAGCATTAGCTTGTGATCTGTTGATCCACGTGTTCTTCATGATACATCACTTGGAAACTGCTTCCTACTTGGAATTCAAATTACAGCTGGTTTCAGTTAAAGGAGTACTATTGAGGTAATACCTGTTTTGCTGGTATGATAAAAACACCCAAAAATAAACTCTGCAGGTATAAAAGCCATCTGATGCCACTTATACAGCCTTGAGACACTTAGAAATGGGTGATAGTGTATATTGGTCCTTGGAATGTGTGCCCATTGGGAGACGCCTCTCCTGAGCTCGCAGAGCCCTAGCAAAAAAGCACATGAAAAGCCAAGGTCATGGGATTTTTTAATGCATCTTTGGAAACTTTTTTCAAAAGCAGTTTTCTTAATAACTTAGCTTTAATTTTGGCCATGTTGCATATGACCATGTTAACACATATTTAACACATCCATAGCGCGTGTTTTATTCACTGCTGTCCAATCTAGGATGTCGAATTGGAAATTGATAAATTGTGGCAGTATTTAGAACTAAATATAGAAGCAGCTGAGACATAAACAGTAGGAGAACATTGTTACATATATCTAAGAATTTGCTTTCAGTGGACTTTCACAAGAGAAGTTCTAAAGCACACCTAATTCCGGACATAATGTAGGTCAAATAATCTGGCTACAGAAAAAAAAATAAGGTAACAATTACCAATTCCACAGTTCTCGAGAACCCAGCTTCAGAGGTGTGCTTTCCTGTCACTTCAGCATATGCATTGCTGTAAATTAGTAATTCATCTTTTTAGGCCACACCTATCAGGCTTCAGGATACAACTTCAATGCCTATGAATGGAGGAGTCCCAAGCAGGCCAGTTTGTCCCCTCCAGGCAAAGCCGGGAACCACCCATTTCCTGATGCAGGGCTGAGTGATGACGAATGGGATCGACCTGCAGCCAGCACGTAAGTTCCCATAAGAGTTTCTGTGCTCCGGCCTGCAGCTGCAGCAGTGCCTCAGAAATGAACTCTTTCTGTCTTGAATCAAATTAGGTTTTATAAATTAAGTTATGGCAGCTCTTCCTTTATGAGATACAGTATACTTCATTAAACTTATTTGGGTGGATTAATGGTCATTATGGAGGATTATGATGCCAAAACCAAGACATATATTTATTTCAAGTTAGTTTAGCCAACAAAACACAGCATTTATCCCTTAAGAATAAACCGAAAAATTAGGGCATTTCCTTGGGCAAGTCTAAGAAAAAACCTGACCTGTTTTCCACTCCGCAAAAATAAACCTACAGATAATATAGCTAAAGACAACTGGTGTGTTAATTGTTTGTCTTGTATGAAAATTCATTTTGGTTTGGGCAAAGAAGCACAAATTACAGTCTTCATCCATAAATGCTTGAGACATTCATATTCAGTAGGCGTGATTCAGTAGGAGTGATTCAGTAGGAATAAAAAGTGATCCAGGCACAAACGTCTTGTCCAAACTATTGGTATTTTGCCACGCATTTATTTCTCCTCTCCTAAGAAATAAATCTCATTTTCAGTTACTTTCTCTGCAGACAAAAGAACTTCCTGAGGAAAAAAAAATTAGTTCAAATTCCTGGAGATAGTGAAAGACCCAAAAATCTCTTACCTTCTATCCTAAGTTTTCTTTTCTTTTGGATTTGTTAGTGGATCCACTGCAGAGACTTGTGTAATTTCTGCCAATGAACTGTTCCTCCTCAGATATGGGAAAACAGGCATCACAGTAAAAGAGATTTCTGTGCTCTTTGCGCCCACCCTCAGGACCTGCAGACATGCATGTCCTTCATAAGAAATATACTTTCTTGGTGTGCCAGCACATTGAGCCTGAAATCCCAGTCTGTGAAAAATTCAAGTTTAGTACTAAAAAAACTTCCTGATGCCTGTATAAACATACTGGGTAAGGAAATCCATGAGGTCCAGTCTGTAACCTTTGAAATACAAATCAAGGCAAAGTTTAGATGCTGCTTTCAGAATTTGAATGACAAACCCTCTAATGCAGCCCATGGCTTTGTGGCATTTTGTCTGGAGACAAGCCTGGCAAGATGACAGCTAAGATATGAGCAAGTGTGAATTATCAGTGCATATCCAGCTCCTTTGGACCTACTGCAGAAGCACACTGGCAGTTTTCATAGGCTAGTAGTGGACAATGTTTAATAAAGGAAATTAGATAGTTTTCTTCATACTGCCCATTCTTGGTAGCCTAATATTTTTAATTTAAAAGGGTCTTTGTCCACAGTTCCAGCCCATATTTTGTTTCTCAAATGAGATGCAGGCATGGATTCCAGAACACCAACTGTTTTCAGCTATGTAAGTAATGGGCTGAAAACGTCAATGAGCAGTGAATCGGGGAGCTGGACTGTAAAATACAGAATCTTCTAAACGAAAAGCATGTGTTCTGTTACCATTTTAAAGCACTGTTCAGCAAAAAGTATGCACATTTAATTAGAGTCTTGTTCTGCTTGTCAATATGACTTACACCTGAGAGATACAGTAGAAATTAAAATAATGATTACTTTAATGCAGTATCTGTAAAATGGATGTGCCACATCTGATGGTGTTGCTATCCCAAGTAATGGAGTATTTGAGAAGGCTATGTCTGTTCTTCCAGCCTGTTACAGGAATCCCCAGAAAAGCACCTCTTCTCTTGCAGTTCTAGCTAAACAACTTCTCTTCTTCTCTAGCTCTAGAAAGTAATTTTTTCTTACCTTTATTTTGTGTAGCACAGCTTCCAAGAATATGTGGCAACAGAAGGAGACTGAGACATTGGGAGAGAATCAAGAAAACCATTTAAAGCAAACATCTGTAGAACGATCAGGTGGAGAGAGCATCAGGAGTGTGAAGAAAGAGGGAAAGATGTGGAAAGGCACGTCTGGAGGGCAAAGGAAAGGTGGGGGGCAGCTGGAAGAGTGGAATACTTCCAGGTAGGAAACTTAAAAGTGCAAAAAAGTGAGATTCACCTGGGTTGAGGCAGAGGGCGGGGGATGTCAGAAGACAAGGGAAGAAAGGAAAAACGGTTGAAATGGGAAAATCAGGGTAAAAGCAGAAAACACCACATAACCTTGCTGCTGATTGACAAGGAAATTTCAGTGGGAAAACAAATGAAACCAGAGAGCTTAAACCACTCTAGCCTGGTGTCTACCTATCACTGGCAGGTAGGACAAGTCTGTTATAGTTCCTGCTCCAGAGAATATTTTAAACATATTAAAACATCAATGCTTACAGATCTACCAGATCCAAGAACCTCCTGATTAAAAAAAACTAAAAAACACAAAGATTTTGTCTCTCATATGGCAGTAAGAACCAATCATAGACACCCATATCTTCATTATCTGTCCTACTGCCTTCAGACCTTTTATGCATCTGAATTTCTGATGGCTCTTTAAATAAGCGCCAGAAAACCAAATATGTTCATTATAGGTCAAACAATATTTCATATAACTTAAAATCAACCCCTCAGGTTTTAGATAAAAAAAGATATCTAGATAAATTATTGAGAGCTCAAAAAGAAATTGCTTCAACTAAGAAGTCCAGAAATAGAGGCATCATGATTTTATATTTCACAGAAGTCAGAGAAGAAATGGACCTTCAGTTCTAGGAAATCCAGGTTTTGCTGTTGCAGACAAATGCCTCAAATTATCCTGTTCATTAGCTTAAGTTCCATTTGATACCATAATTATGCAATATAGTGAGAGATAGTGTAATGGATAAATTTGTCTATATTCAACATTGGCTACTGAAAGAACTACATAGATTTATTGAAAAAGCTCATTTCAGAAGTCAAGGATCTTTCTAAAATCATGTTTTAAATACTTTCTTGTCTTGCCTGGGAGGAATTACATCTGTGATCTGAGTAGGTATTTTTGCCATTGCTGTATCTATTGCAATATCGTAGAAGAGACACTGATGCTAGGTGGAGAATCATTGCAATAAGAGATTGAAATGGCTGACCATTGTCTGCTTGACTGATTGTAGCTGTAAGAAAGCATCTCTGAGGCAGAGTGTCATGTGTGTGAAGCATTCAAGCTGTCCTCCCTTGTGCTGGGCAATTCTCCTATTTAAAAGCTATTCAGTAAACAGAATTACATTCACGCTATTCTCAGTAATACATTGTTTGTCAAGCAAGGCCTCAGATGCTTCCATAATAGTGTTTGCTCTGTTTATGTGCTGTTAAGCACCACTAGCTGCAGTCCATGGGCAGCTGCTCCAAAGTAACAGCTTGCTGCCACCAAAAGGGCAGATTGTCACTTTCCTTCCTCATCCTTCTTCCCCTGTGCCTTTCACATAATCAGCCCTCTCCCATGCAGCAGCTCTGATGCTTGTGTGAACCTTTACTGAGCTGCTTCCCCTTGCTACGATAGAACAACCTCCTGTTTCCCTCCCTGTATACAGGCATACACTGTAAAGGTGTTGCTTTGGGCTCAGACCTCATTTGCTGAGCAACTTCCCTAAGCATCACTGTCACCCAACATGTGCTCAAGAGTGCTTTTAATAAGGCTTTGGTGCATTTATGAAACACCAGAGACCTAAGTTTCCATGCAAGACAGTGGCATCCCTGAAAGCTTCTCTGTGCTTATGTATGAAATGATTGGAGCACTTAATATTATGGCCATCAGGTGGGCTTAAATTGATAAATGCAGCTTAGGCTGAAGGAATCAGGTAAAAAGCACCACCAAACCTCTTTTGCAAAACAGTGTTTGCAAAAAAAGAGGACTCTTTCCATATTGCCTGGGAGAAGTCTGTGAGGCTGAAAGGTTTTATTGCAAATATTTGTTGCACGGAGCAGCTCCGCACACAGCTACTGGTTGATTCATTAATTTTCATAGGGAGGTCCCGGTCTCAATCCAGTAAAAATGTGTATTGAATTGTTCTTGGAATCCATTTATCTCCTTACTGAACAACTCACTGCTCAGATCTGCCAGCTGCTAGTGACTGCCAGGTTATGAGAAGGCTTGTCTGTCATGTGCTCTGCATGTCCATCCAGCCTCTCCTGGTCAGAGACTCTTCCCCACTCTCCTGCATAACCTTCTGTCATTCGAGTTGCAGTCTGTGGCAAGGCACGTGTGTAATATGTATTCTTAGAGGGGGGGGAAAGTCCACATTTTTTTAACTTCTCATTGTAAATCTAGCTTCACAGGTACCCATGATAACACCGAGGCTGACCAGGAGGAAAATTTCTGGTCTCAGGCTCTGGAGGATTTAGAGACCTGTGGCCAGTCAGGAATTCTGAGGGAACTAGAGGTAGAACAATCTTAACGTTTCTTTCCAATTATAGAGAAATATATTGGTTTTGGTTTGGTTTACATTCATTTTATTTTTCCCTTTTTTTCTTTTAAGTTGCACTAATCACACCAATTCATTTAAAGCTTTAACCCCTCTCCACAGGACAAGGCTGACAGGCGTCTGTGTTTGAGAAACATGACTCTCTTGGTACCTACCCTTTACCTTTATATTTTTGCTCGTGCAGCTGCCTCCCCTCTCCCTAACCAGAGCTGTTTTCTTTTGTGCAATGCAACCAAAACTCTATAAACATGTTCACCGCAGTGCTTTTGACTTGCAGCTTCTGCTGTGCATAACCATCAATGCTGTACTGTACAGGCAGCAAATGGCACAGAACTTCTAAGTGGGCATAACCTTCCTGCACCAATACATTCCATTCTCTGACAGACGCTTCACGCAGCTTTTCTTAGCATGTTGTAGGTTGTCTTTTAAATTGAAACTTAATTTGATTAAGATGAACATAAAAGAAAATCAGCTTTTCAAAATGTTTACCTATAATCACACCACTCTGAAAGAAAGAGAAACTGCCGATATGAGAAACATTCATTATACAGCAATTTCTTCGCCATGTAACAAATTTCCATATTTCATCCTTGAGTTCATTACAAATCTAACCATGCCTTGTGTTAGATTGTGCTGAGGGCATCGAGGGAAAAAAACAGAGACAGAGTAACTTGGGAATCTTTAATTTTCTAATCACCTTTTCTCTAAGTTATCTAATCAGAACAATTACCATTACACTGCCAATTAAAGCTACAGAATGAAAGGTCCTAAAATATTTTCTTTTATGTTCTTTTAAATTCCTGGAGCTGCAAAACTGGCAGAATCTCATTTTCATTTTTATGTTATATAAAGTCCTTTAGCAGCCAGGAGGAATGTGAATCACATAACTGGGTGAAAGTTTTCCAGTTCAGATTAATTTACTTCCTCAGATTTATGGCTTTTGTATTGCATGTATGCGTAGCAAAACGTGATTCTCATATATTTGTTATTAAAAAGCAGAGAAATATAGGAGAAAATGTTATACTGGTTTAATTCCTTAGTTAGATATGGTTCAGTACTGCAGGCTTTTATTGAAGTTTTCAGTATTCAGAATATAATAAAAGGATATGGAAATAGATAATTCCAAAAGGGAAATAGGTCATCTGTGCTGACCAGAATTCAGTTACTTCAACACACTGAATTTTCCTCAGCCTTTCACAAAAGTGAAATTCAGAACTGTAGATGTACCATTTATAGCATCGCCTCGTTGCACAACCCCCAGCTCTGAAAAGAAAGCCAGACTCATTCAGTGTGACAGGATGCTGAGAGTGGCCATGCCTCTACTTTATGAAGTGCCATGGCATAGTCAAGGACTCCTTATCATTTTTCATTTCAAGGTCTTCAGCCGAAGAGTAAAGAAGGCTGTTGTTTGCCAAGTCCTCTGGCTGCTTCTGCTCCATCACGCAGTAATATCAGTCATTACTGAGCACAAAAGAGTGTTATGGCTACAATCCATTATCTCATAGTGAAAGTAGTGCTGGAGCTGTGAGAAGGAAGGGTGACAGACATGCTCACCAGAGTTATGTGCAAACATTTATTTGTCTGTTTTGTTCTTATTTTTACTTTTCCCATTCAAGCAGGCTGGCTGCATCCAGTCCCAGTCAGAATTCAGGTTATGGTTTTAAATTTCCCTTTCCAGTTGTCCATCAGAAGAGATAATAAATGGAAAATTCAGCACACCCTGTCCCCACAGTGGCTGTGCCAAAGTGCATATGCCTCCCGGTCCCCAGGGCAGAAAATATTGCCCATGGGAGAAGGCTCCTTGCTGTGCATGGATGCTTTTCAAGTTCAGTCTGTTCCACCCAGTGGGGGAGGTAATTCCTCCCTCCTTCCTTTCATGATTCCATCCTCCATGTATTCTTGCATCTAAAAAAAGGCTTTCTTTTCCTGAGATTAAAACCAGCAGTGAGACCAGGGCAGTATTAATGCTGAGCTAAGGCAGTCACTCTTGCAGTGTGCATGTCATGCAAAGTTTCTTTCCAGGCGGTGAGCTCACCTGTGCTGAGTTTTCCCTGAGCTTGGGGTAGTATCCAGGCGCTCTGCCCAAGCTGGCTCTAGAGCTACCTACATACTCTGCTGACTTACATTTTTTTACCTTGCACACACCATCTGAATTGTAAATGCCTTCCTGTAGTTCCAATTCCAACAAATGCAATTACGCCACAACTTAGGTGTTGTTTTATTTATGTGTAAAACATTTTTAAAATAAGCACTTACGCTACATACTCTTTGGTCTGCCAGGGGACTGGCTTACAAGCATAGCCATTCTGGTGCTCAGTATTTTAGTTTGAAATGCCATCTGAAAACTTTTGCCCATAGAGTTCATATATTGTTATTGTGTTCCATTGTGGTCCTTTATTTTATAGTGACTTGCAAGCAGATTGAACATCTATCCTCTTGCCTTTTGCTGTGCCCTGAGTGATTGTGTTCTAACAAAGAATAGAGGTGTTTTTTCCTACTGCTATGAATTAACCACTTACTTAACCTACATTCTCTGTTACAAATTAACCTGTTCATTAATGCTCTAGGCCACAATCATGTCAGGAAGTACAATGAGTTTGAATCATGAAAACCCACAACCTCGTAACCAACTGGGAAGACAAGCCAGCTTCCAGGAAAGAAGTTCTGTAAGGCCACATTACAGTCAAGCTACTCGTAGCAACACATTGCCTTCAGATGTGGGGAGAAAGTCCATGGTTCTGAGAAAATTTAAGCAAGAAATGAAAGAAATCATGTCACCAACTCCTGTGGAGTTACACAAGGTCTGTAATTTTTCTTCTGGCAGCTTTGAAATAATATATTCAGCGCAGGAACTCTAATTATATGGCAACACAGTAAGCACTTTTTATAATGACTCCACAGATGTAATTTGGGGGCCATGCATATTAGTTCTTACAAACGCATTAATGACAGATCCTTGTGGGGGAAAACAAATGAATAAGATGCATCCTTGTCTACTATTTCATTTTACAATAAATCCTCAAAAGACACTGCTCTTTTGAAAGGAGCATCCACTGGTAATTTGAATTGACAGGACCAATAACTCTTCTCTGCAAAATGTGTTCATTAAGAAAGCAAAGTTTAATTTCTAGAAAATATATTTCTTCAGGAAATTACTCAGGAGGGTTTGGGGCTCCCATAGGTCCTTTTTTAAATTAACACTCATTTGGAATCAAATACAAGAGAGTCAATGTACATAAGATAGAATGTTATTTCAAATTAGGTATTGCTTCTTTTCTCTTTATAATTCCTTTGCTCTAAAAAAGTATAAATAATCTTCAGAATATGCAATTTTTCAGTGCTCAAAATGGTTGAAATCACCCGGTGATTTGGGGATGGCACTGCACTCCAAGCAAGTACTGGAAAAAAGTATCTTTGGATATGCAGAACAAACACCCAGCCACTTTAGGTCTCAAGTCCAGTGAGGCCATAACAGCAACCAATTTGCAAAACTTTGAGGGACACTATAATGCTGTTCTCCCAGATGGGAATGAGCATCCCATTTCCTGCACCCATCTTCCTCTTAAAGGTTTGAGATCTTTCCAGAAAGGAGGCAGAACACAGGGAAATTTCATTAGTAGGTCACCTGGTCATTCTCAAGAGATTTGGGTTGGTTTCTAATCCCTGTGGATTTGCCTGAGTTTAGTCTATAGTTCAGTTGAGCAACGTAAGGACTTGCTGAGTGTGGGCTAAATGAATGTTTATAGAAGGTAGTAGAGAATTGATCTCATATATGGTAACTTAATTCATTGCCAGTGTATATGATCAATAAGGATGTGTTGTGATAGTTTTAAGCTATTTCTCTTTCCAGCTCGATGTGATCAGTGGAATTAGGTACTGTGCTCAGTTTTTCTGAGTGGTGAATAAATGTAAAATATAAAATCAAAGTATGCCAGTAGGCATTTCACACTGTGCTCACATTCAACAAAGGCAGAGTTCTGGATTACAAAACTAGCCTTTCATGTTAAAATAAATCGTTACCTGGAAAGTCATCAGATTCCTGTGAATGAGTCAGTGCTATTCTGTGATAGTAACTAGCTGTTAAAATCCTGGGCTGTACAAATAATCCATGAGCTTTCTCTTGCTTCACCTGTCTATTTTTAACATTGCTTTGACCTTCTCTTTCAGTAATTTCCAGATTTTGTTCAGACAATATATACCCGGGTTCCCCCTCTCTGCTGAAGTGATGCAGAGTTTGCTTTTACTGTCAGTTCTGTCACCCAGAAAAGAGTAATTTCCTATCTAAAAATCTAAATGTTGAACCTGTACCAAAGATTTTCCAAATCCTTACAGTCATTCAAGAAAAACAGAAACTACTAACTGGATCTTACGGTCTGATTCCCCAAAGTGAGGTTGTACCTACCCGGATGACACATGCAGATTAGCCCAGGCAGCATGGAGTGCTTTTTATCTGAGCAAGTTCTTACTTGTTAGTTTTCTTACTGGTTCTTGTGTAGCAGCATGCCTGCTACTTTCTCTCATGTATTCATGTTCATTTTTGTATTAGACCTCTAGTTTAACACTAATAACCTGTTCTTTTGGACAGCTTGTTCAATCAGAGTTTTTCCAAAAGAGCTGCAATGCCACAGGAATGACTTCACTGTCAGGGAAATGCCTTGGTTGAAGTATTTTTCATATATATATCCTCTTGCTGGCAATGTCTTCTGCCCTCTGCAGGCAAATGTCTTAATCAGCTGGGCCACTGAAAAACAGGAAGATTTGGAAAACTGTGATGGTATGGGCAATTTTGAGATACAAGCTAAGACATAGCTTGTCTTAAGACTTCCCAGATTCTCAAGCATGTACTTGACTAGGTGCTGCTGAGCTTTCCCAGTTTCATGGGCAGGGCAGGGCAGGTGCCTTTGTTCTGTGTCAGTGTCATGAGCCTGCATCCCTGCTGAGGCAGGGTCAGAGTTCACTTTCAAGGTAACCCAAATTCTTCACTGCTTCTCTTTCTGCATTGCATTCCCCAGTTGTGCACTTGAACTGTCTTTGTCCTGAGGAAACTAGGATTGAGATAAGTGTCCTCCAAATCTCTTCAAACATTTGTTCTAGATGGTTTAATAACATTTAATTCATCTGGATGGTGTATTGCTGTATCAGTACCCAAATTTAATGAATGCCTTTAATGATTTTATCTACTTAGATAATCATATAGATTAATATTTTTCTAAAAATCATAGCAGGCCATTTTTTAGAAGTTTCATAGAGCACACATTCCTCTGAGAGCAAAAATATGCACTAGGATCAGATAATTTTTCAATATTATTATTGCAAGTAGTCATTAACCTAAAATTACAGGCAGTTAAAATATCTCAATAGCTGATCTGTGCAAGATGTATGAATTTAAATTAAGCATTTTCCCATAGATTTGAGAGGGAGAAGAGGCATAGGCACAGACTCAAAATATATAAGCTTGTGTTTTATATTTTTAACTATTTAATTGCTTATTAAATATGAATCAAATTTCCATATCCACTTTCTTTTTCCCTTATGCTCCTGATATAAATTTAAAAGTCTAACAAATCCCCCAAAGGGAGATTTTGCTATTGAGATCAGACCTTCCAAAGAGTTGGGATCAGCAGTACAGATAAACCAGCATGATTTAGGTGTTATGTGAATTGTCTGCAGTTTTATTCCCTTCAGAGAGGGCTGATGCAAGTCAAGATGAGGAACCTGTGGCAGGGCTTTGTCCATACCCATTATTAAATAGAAATTGAGTATTTCAGATAGCAGAGCTTTTATCAGAGATTCTCTTTGAAGAATACATGGTGCCCTAGGAAGAATTAGCCCCTAATACAAAAGAAGGTTGTCTGCAGATGACTTCCATCTGAAAAATGTGACAGCTGTCAAACACGCAGCAAAGTTAAATTGCTACCTCATCCCTGAAGCAAGCATCAGTTTCTTTAAGTCCAAAGCTCCTGCTAAACACAGCAAAAGTCAAGAGAAGATAGCCATAAGGGAAGCAGTTTGTAAAAATCTGGGATCTGTAGATCTGAAGAACCATGAACATCAGAAAATACTTTGAAATACCTAAGTTGTAATTGATAAAACACTTCTGATGACCATTCCCAAGGTCTGTGCCCCGCCCTGTCCCCTGCCTTGCCCGCTCTATTGCAGTAACTGACCCTCTGGAACAAAACTCCTCTTTCACGCCCTTTATCATTTGAAATGCTCCATTTGTTGTCCCACAAGGTGGGCATGAAGTAGCATGTGCATTATTACAGACAAGGCAGAAGTTAAGGTGACCTAATGTGTAATAGCTCTTCCTATAGATGTCCAGAGCTGAATTTGTGTGTGTTGTTTGCTAATAGATCGCTCACTGAAAACAAGGGAAAAAGCAACACTAGCATATGAATGGGATCACCATCCATGGTGAGTTATTCTCCATTCCAGTTTGGCTTTTGAGAAGGTCTCGACTGTAATAGTGTCCAGTTTGGGATCTGAAACTTAAAGAAAGATGTTGACCATATGGACAGGGTCCAGAGAAAAACAAGCCTTATTTCACATCACTGCAGAGAAAGAATAAAGTGATCTTGTTGTCTGTGGATGGCAAACAGGCTTAAGCCTCAGCAAGGATGATTTAGTTTAGACCCAAGGGAAACATTGGAAGGACTGGAAGGGATTATTTTAATAAACTGTGGAGTCTCAATCACTGGAGATTTGAAAAAGCAGGACAGATAAATGTATGTCTGAAAGGGCTTAGGCAGGTTCTTGGGACAAGAATGCAGTCTAGATGACTTCAGAGAGTCCCTTGTTTCATGTGCTTTTGTAGTTCATCTGGGGCTGGATCCAGCTCCGTTTGACTCCAGTGCCTGAAGAAGGGAAAAAGAAAAGGACTAAGTGGAAAAGGGAAGTTCCTTTTAAAAATCATGCCACCTATGCTAGAACAGGACAGAGTATTTCAAGTCATCTTCTCTTAGGCATGGTATCCCCTTTTTACATGAACTTTTCAAGACTTCATTAAGAAGCAGCTAACTTGAAGCACTTCTGTCCTTTGTGATGATGAGGATACAAAAGTTACTTTGCTAGAAGAGAATTTGGTCTAGAAGGGTCTGTCCAGAGCTAGTAATTTTTAATATCTGCCAGGAAGTGCACACGAATCTGTCAGTAAAATATATTTCCCTGCTTTTTTTTTTATTATTATTTTTTAAATTTAGTCTTGCTGAATGGTAGTCTTACAGCAGTTTTGTAGCAGCTTCAAACACACTTTTCATCAAAGCCATGTTAAACATGCTATGATATCACAAACAAAAGCCTCTGTTCATAACAAATTACTAGAATTTCCCCAGAGTCCTGCTGATATAGCATCTGTTGATACAAATTAAAATCATTCTATCATGAATTATTGTGAATTTTTCAGATAGGTTTTTCAGTAGCTGAAATGCCCATTGACTCCTAAAGTTCATGCAGGGATGGAGGACATATGACAGGTTCAGCAAGGAGTCATCTTGGGGGAGCATGGGGGAAAAGAAGGCACAAATCTTAAGCACTGCAGTCCCTGCAGTATGAAATGACAGCTCATACCCAAAATAAGTCACTGGCAGGAAGAAAGGTTTAGCTTAGTCAAGGGGACTTTAGGTGTGACTTTCTGCTTTGCAGTGCTGTTCAGGGAGAGAAAAAGGAAGAGGATGAGTTGGGGTAAAGTAAGGGATGAACGTCATGTGGGGTGTTTGTGACACTGATGTTTTCACAGCAGCCCAGCAATGCACCATCCACATCTACAGAGAAAATGGTGCTTCTGCTGCCCTTGTATCCAACTTTTCTCAACTGCTGCCCAGGACAGCTACCCAACTTACTAGTGAGTGTGATTTCGTTCTGGTGAAAGCAGGGCTGGTACAGCCCTAAACCCAAGTCAAGAAAAATGCAGAGAGCAGAAAAGAAACCCAAACCCCAAATCTTTACTCCTGTTTTGAGACAGTCTGGTCTGTTCTGGCATCTCTTTTCACACTGGTAATTAAGACAGGAGCTCAGCAGCTTTCTGAAGTCAGCTTCAACAAGTGCTGTGCCCCAGCACGGCTGTGCCCCAGCACTGCTGTGCCTTGGCATCCTTCTGTGAAATAAGGACCAAGTGCTCAGCCTGCTTTCAGCAGGACACTGAACTAAAGACTTCCCAAAGTCCCCTTCAGTTCAAATGATTCCACAATTCAGAAACATCAGGAAGGAATTCAGTGGCTGGTGCACACACAGGCATGCAACACATGGAACATTATTTGTACCAAGCCATTATAAAATTTCGGAACAGTAAATATCATTTTTATCAGCCAAGGTATGAAAAAACCCAGAGCATTTTGAATTCAAGGTGATGCATGCTACAGTACTAAAAACTCAGGTTTCACTGTGCAACTGCATCTGTGCACAGTGGGACACCACTCACACAATTTACTTGAATAGGTCAGCACTCCTGATGTGAGGGAGGACCAAGAAAAAATAAAAACCTAAGCATGCAACTTAACCACAAAAAAGTCTATCTTTATCTGTCAAATACCTGAATTCACAAAACTATCTGTGAGGACTTGTCTTCTGAACACCTGAAAAACCTTCTCCTAACTGTTTTATTATCTTCTATTTCCTGCTTTAGAATGACCACCTCATGGTTATGTAACTGTAAGAACACTGCCTGCAAGCTCTTTCAGAAGGAGCCTTATTTGTACTTCCTTAAAAGATTGCATTATAACTCTTATACTGAGCACTTCTGGAGATAGGCTTTACAGGGTGGACCACTGCCTGGCCAAAACCAAGCAGTCTAGAGCTGACACTGACAATGGTCTTTATTCCCTTCATTGCAAGACACAACACCATTTGTTTGACAGAGGCCAGGTTTTCTTTGTTTGACAGAGGCCAGGTCTTCATACTTGAAGCAAAACTAAGCCTTATCTTGTACTCAGATCCTGGCAGCTAGAGAACAGAGAAACAGAACACTAAGAATCAAAAAGTGACACCAGAAAAGGTGGGCTAAATACCACAAATTTCCAGCTGACAAGCAGAAGTGAAAAGGGCTGTTTATTTATAGAAGAATAAGGTGGCTTCTGAAAATATTAACTTAATGTCAAAATGGGGACAACTTTAATACTGTAAGTACCAAATAGTAGGTAAGTGATCTCTCTAATGTGAAAAAAAAATCACCAAAACAATCCTAGGAAGAAAACCTGCCTCATGCTTGTAGAAATGAGGACAAAATTTTTTTTCTTTCTTATCACATCACCTCCCTCCACAGGTAACTTTGTACAAGGACTCTGATGGAGAAGACTTTGGGTTCAGTGTCTCAGATGGTTTATTGGAAAAAGGAGTATATGTTAAAAACATTCGACCAGCTGGCCCTGGTGATCTGGGAGGTTTAAAACCATATGACAGACTTTTACAGGTAATGTTTCTGGCACTTGCAGGTTTAGCATGAAGGGATGTGACATATAGATTACCTTGTAAAAAGGTTTATAACCACATTGTGGGGTATTTGAGTATGCATCTTTGGAGATGTGATTGTAGAAAACTGCAGGTTTGCAGTTTTGTTACTTGGAACAGCCCTGTAGTCTACCTTGCTTATTATATTTTTAAATAATGAGCACCACTGTTTGTATTTCTGCTGGGAAGGGATGTGTGTAGGGGGACCAGGAAGGACAAATGACCATAATTAGTCTGCACCACAGGTTGTGCTGTGTAGATTTCTTACATTTTTCTTGGCAAGAAAAGGCAGCACCTCATGGAGCTTTGGACTTCTATGCAGTGGCACTAAAGCTGTATTTTCCTGTGCAGTCAGGTTTATAGAAACAAATTCTTTCAGAATGCTATTTTAGAACTCCAAAGGAGACATACAAATGCTCACTAGGAACCTGGAATTTCCCACAGCCATTTCCAGACAGATTTTTCTTTTCTGCTTTTCTTGATACAGACCTGAGAATTATTTCTGTGTTTAATCCAAGTGTCAACTGACATAGTTGGAATAATGTAATACTTAGCACACTTATCACAGTGCCAAGCTGGACTATGATGAAAAAGAAATTATTTCTCGACTAGCCTAATAAAATACTTTATATAAATTTATATATATTAGCTAAAACCAGAGAATACCTGAACTGAACGTTCAGATGTGTTCTACTGCATTTAAATTGATGAACACCATGAAAGTCAAAAAAACTACGTGCTATTCAATGTCATTATTGGAGTGAGCGTTGTGTAAGCTGGCAAGAGCCAGCACCAGTGTAAATATCCCCACTTCAGCTACATTCTATTTAAAAGTGAGTAGAAAACTTAACTGATGCCTTCAGACCAGACATCACAGTTAAACAGTTAATTATATATTATATATACAGTTAATTATATATTGGGCAATTCTCTACTTGGAACAGTTAAACTCCATAGTCTGAAGGAAAAATGTTTCTCTTGTGATCTCATTTTTTTCCCTAATAAAACAGCAACATGATTCAATCTTACCTTCTCATCCATCAGGTAAACCATGTTCGCACCAGAGACTTTGACTGCTGTTTGGTTGTGCCCCTCATCGCAGAATCTGGCAATAAGCTGGAACTGGTCATTAGCAGAAACCCACTGGCATCTCAGAAGGGAAGCTCAGAACACACTTCAGGGAGTGGGGAGTGGAGCGACCCGAACGCTGCCTTCCTTCAGCAGAGCGGGCACAGCGGTGTTACTGCGGAGACACGGGATCCTACCAACACCTTATAGCAGAAACCACTGCAGCGGGACACTCGGAAACTAAAGACAATTATGGTGCTAAATCCATTCAAGATTTCTCTGAGATTGAGGCTCAGATGCTGTACAGCACTGAAAAGCACAGGAGGTCAGTTGGTCTGTCTCAAGGCTTCTATTAATCCACCGTTACTTTGGAAATAGTTTCATTCTTTATTAAGTCAAGTCATTCCATTCTAAACAATCTAAGCTTAGTTACAGTAAAAACATACATAAGGGCCTTTTTTTTCCCCAAATAAGAAACTGGGGAGATGTTTTAAACATGATCTAAATGTTCTCCCTTCAGGAGCAGCAGCTGAGGGAAAAATAGGGAGTTAACCTCTGCTAACAAACAGTAGTGTCCAGGTTACGTGGTTTTTAAAAATCCTTTTATCAGGAAGGTGCTGCTGTCTGATGGACAAGGCAGAGTGGTTTACTGCACTGGGTTTTCCTGGGAAATGGCTACATCTCTGATTTTGGAAACCTTTATTCGCTGGCGAGAAGGGTGCACTCATTAGACAATGCAGGGTTTAGATGTTATAACAAAATGCTTGCAGGAAAGCTGCAGTTTGCATTGAACATTACTCCCCACTTCAGCAAACTTTATTAGAACATATGTTATTCCCTATGCAATGAAATATTTAATGGTATGTCTTGCAATCTGTGGGGATTTTTAAGCAGAGACCTTTTTTAGTGGGATAAAACCTCTGACGGAGGATTACTGAAAAGAGTGAAACTGAAATGAATTCAGACAAATTAGAGAAGTTTTTTTAAAAGAAAATGGCTTTTTTAAAATTATGTCAATAGAGATTGATACAAAAGCTCTTTAACGATCCATAAACCTGTAAACTTGTACTGTCAAACATGAGCTTTTTAAGTCAATCAGTTTCTTGAAGGAAGAAAGGTCCTATTTAATATGCTTTGTTTTCAGCCTTCTTTATGATAAACATTACCCCCTGCAACACATTTTTAGAATTTAAAATTGTAAATATATTTTACAAACACATCACACAAATTCTCTCCTTTCCCCTCTTCCCCCAAGCAATAAAATACTGCCAGTTGCTTTATATGCTCACCAGCAGCTGCATTGGTTTATTCTGGTATTCAAGTTGTTATTGGTAATTATTGTTATTGGTGAATATAAAGATACTGGATTTGTACATTTGTAGAGTCTCCATATCTAAGCAATCACCTTACAGAGTTGTTTCTGGTCAATTTAAACTGTTTAATGTATCCCTGTTGCTGTTTCCAATACATAAACAAAACCCACCTGCCCTGCACACACAAGTATCCCTGATTTCTACTTCCGCACTGCCAGAAAAGGTCAATGACATTCAAGGCTGAATCATGTAAAACAAAAAAACAAAACCCAAACAAAAAAAGAAAAACTCCAAGGTTCATGAGTCACTTAAATATGTATTTTTATTTGTAACAAATAAGTATTAAACTGTAAAGTATTTTTGTACAAATTTAATACTTTAATAGCATGATATTTATCGTCTATGTTATGTTTTTTGAAATTCAAACTGTTGCAAATATTTGTATGGAAAAACTGTATAAATTGAAATAAACAGTGACTTAAAGATGTTAAAAATGAGGTAGAGTTTTTCAAGTTCATATTTTTCCCCACAGTTTTTTTCCCCCCAGTTTTAGAAAAAAAAACATTTTTATATTTGTGGTGTACTTTTTCCTGCCCTATGTGAAAAAACTCATTGCTACAGCTAAGCAAGTTGTCCACATTTTAGTACAATGTGTCTGATGTTTGATTTAACATTCAATTTAATAATCTCAAAACCACAGTGCAGCAAGTCTTATAGTGCACATGAGAAAGTTGAAAGTGGAATGTTATTTGAACTCTGATTTGGAGTTTTGCTTTTCTTACCAAGATCATCATAATAGCATAGAACTATTAGCTAAAGCAGCAATGGCAAGTTCTACATCATAGAAAAAGTTTTCTATGTCACTGATTGCAACTTTCTTGTTATGCCTAAAACAAGATTAAAATCCATAATCCATCAAAGCTTCATGGCCACAAATCTGCCACATCAGAAAAACCTAGACCCTTTTTTTGGTTGGTTTTTTTGTTTTTTTTTTTTTTTTCTCAAGGAAACTATAGTTTTGGCTCATCATTAATAGTAAGATGCACCTCATCAATATTGTAGCATTTGAGATGGATAAATCTTGGTACGGACAGCTAGAAGTCTTTAAATCAAAATACATCCTTGTGTATTTTTAAGGGAACATCTGGATCCTCAAAGACCTGTAAGTTCATTCTTCAGCAAAAGAGAGAATGATGTGATTTTTGATCACAGTACACCAATGAATTGACTAAAAACGGATCACTGAAAATGTAAGAGGCTCAGCATAAAACAAGCTGTTCACTGAACATGCAAAACCAAGAAAACCTTTGAAAGGCACCTGCATATTCAGCTTCTTCATCCCAAAAACCTTGAACAGGTTCAGTAAAGGTTCATACCAAAAGCAATTATTGTCTGTTAGCTTTTAAAAAGCTTCCTAGGAATTTGCTGTCCCAAAGTTAGATTCTTAAGTCTGGAAGATCCAAGTGGGGATTCTTCTACTGTTGCCTGTCAAAACAAAACAAAAATGTTACCCAGGTTTGAAACAGACCTAAAATATATTAGCTTCTTCAAAAAAGGTTCTTTCTCCATGAGCTCAGAAAGTAGATGTAATGGAAAAAAAAGCATCTGTTAGCAGGTTTGACTTTACAAAAATCAGTTTCAATTATTCAATTTTATATATATCTTTCCCAGCACGTCACCTAAAAACTGACATTTGTGCACAAACCATGAGCTGATACAGGCTAAGCTGGCCTGTCCCAGCCCAGATCACTCGGAGAGTAAAAACATGTATAAGTTTACTACTATTGACATTAAACTTTTTTTTTTCTGTATTAGCTGTATATTACTCTGCAAAGACATCTGCCAAATTTAACTGCTTCACCAATTACTGGTCAACTTGAAAATTATTAAATAAATAAAAAAAAAAAACAATCATAACAGTGCCCGGGTGACTTGCAGTGGTGAAAGAGAGTGTAAAAAGTCTGTTTTAAACTTTCTCAGTAAGAAGATACTTACAGGGATTGTTTTTGTAGCATCCTCAGATGCAGGAATTTGTCTTTTACATGGACTTAGCTGCAAACTGCCCATCTGCTCTTTACTGAGAGCTGATGAGCCTTCCTGTATCATGAGGTCACTCTGAAGTTCAGGTGCGTCAGGAGCACCTTGAGTACCAGAAACAGACTGAGTCTCGAGCTCTTGACTTTGCCAGCACTTCACCAGGGGAGAGGAGGTTTGTTTGGGACAGTTGTCTGTTTCCGCAATTGCCTCTCTCAAGAACCTCTGCAAACGCGTTTTCCTGGTTATCTCCTTGTTCCTCACTGCTCTCTTGAGGTGCCGCTCCTCAGCCACGACATAGACACGGCAGCGCCCCCTGGTCACAGCGGTGTACACGTGCTGCCAGTGCTGCCGGCCGGCATTCCCAACCACATACACCACCGTCCTTTCCTCTGAGCCCTGAAACGGGGCAGAACACTGGTTCAAAGCCTGATCTCCAGGAGACGGTTTCAAGAAAGACAAGAATGAGGAAGTTGGATGCTACTGGAGACACCTGAGAGCATTTTCTATCCTGCATTCAAGGAATTCTAGTTTCAAGAAAAGTTTCTGAGTCTTTCATGAGAGAATACAGTGCATAATTAGCTCAGCTCACAGCTGCTGTGTTTTTACCTGGAATGTGTGAATAGTTCTGGCCCAGGCGTGCTTTATGTGACACAACTTCCTCAGTGCCTTGTACTTCACAGTGAACGTGGAGCCGTATGTGCTGCTGATGGTCAGCAAGCGCTGCTTATCAGTTTCTGCATCCTAAAGGAATAGCACAACGCTCAGCAGTGAGCCTGGATCAGCAGCTAAAGCAACGTCTGTACTTCCCTATTCTAGCTTTCCCTGAAATTACAACAGCTGCAACGTCAACCAACTCAAAGTTTCAGAAGACGCTAAACCAAATCAATTGCTGTTTTTCACTGACCACCTTCAAGGAAAACAGTTTTCACTGTTCAGGGCCTACCCTAACTACTGATACTTTCACTGCTCAACTCACGGAACCCAGCAAATAAACCAGTTTTTTGTTGCTGTTACTTTTAGGCCATCTTCATTTTCTGACAGGGAAAACTTAAGCTGTAACATTACTCTTTACTTCAGACTATGTTAAACATTATCTATTTCAATTACAATACGTTTGAGTATTATACAGAATGTATTTACACTGAATACAATCAGACAATTGTGCAAGTTCTTGCAGCAAGGACTTACCCCTGTTATGAAAAATATATCTCCATTGCAGAGTCGTTTGCCCTCCTCATCAGCCTGTTCAGTGAGTTTGATTTCTCCATTTCTGCACTCCTGGTCATTAGGACCCTCTTTGACATCACAGGCTGCCAGGAGATCCTTGAGATACACATTGCGTGTGCTGGCAATCTTGTCCCCCATTTGAAATAGACGTCGGTTCTTATGGTCTCTACGTCAGAGAAAGAAAAAGGGGAAAATATATTTACAAAGTGTGCATTTGCCATCTCTCAGTACTTTCTCTCTTTCCACTCTCTATACTAAAAACTTCAGTAATATTCAAAGTAGTTAGGGTTTATTTAACACATTTATGTCTTGAGCTTTTGTAAAACCACTTGGTAAAAAACAGTAATATAGAATAAAACAAAAATATTTCAGAATCTATTTAGAAATCATATAGTAGCAAAAAAAAAAACAAAAAAAAAACCAAGGTTTTTTCATGTTGCTTTTATATGAGTTTTGAATATTCAGTAGTACTTAAAAAGTCAGAATTCACATAGTGAATTTAAATGAAAAGCAGTTTAGCACTGTTCAAAATGAGATTAAAGAACCCACCAAATAAAGTTTATTATATGAATGATTTCTAACATAATCAGATCTAGATGAAACATTGGAAGTTTTACAATCTTACTTTACAGTGTTGGCCCAGCTATAATACTTTCAAAGAAAAGATTAGATTGGTCACAGGAAAAACACGAAACACTGGCTTACCTGGTTAAATGATTTGAATAGTGTTGGCAACAAAGTTCATTTATCAGATCACAATCTTGCCTAAATCATACAAAACAAGAACATGAACAAAATAATGATATACAAAACATACAATTGCAAGCAATGTCACATTTGCATTAGTTTTTAAATAGTGGAAGAAGCCTCTTTTCTCTCTGATGATCTTGCACCACTTATTAAGAACAATTACTTACTCAAGCGTTTAGAAGACAGAGCAGTAAAGGAATAGTTCTGTCTAAATACCACAGAGGTTTTGCACTGTACACTTAGATTACCTAGATTTGTTTTTAAGATAAAGAAGAAAAATAAAGAAAAACTAAAACCTGGACAGATTATTTTCTGTCTGTGGATATATTAAAAATAGCAAAAATATTTATTTGCTTTTTAAAGACCTGGAATTTTAACTTTTAAATGCAGCTTAAGTACCTATAAATATATTGTAGAAGAACCGTACACAGAAATCACCAATAACAGTATTGTACCTGAATGCAGACTGGAGAAAAATTTGGTATCAGAGTTACTCAGCATTCACAAACCACTTATTAGCTCACTGGGAACTTGTAAATAGTAGGTGTTTTATACTTATTGAGAAAAGGTCCTTCACAATTAAAGGTGGAAGAGCTTTTTCCTGAGTACCCTTTTCTGCAGAACTCAAGGTTATGGACTATGCTACTAGTGCACATTATCCCTTTTATCCCTTCAGTGTTTGTGCCAAGCCATGCATACAATTCATGCTCCTGTGATTACTAACTTCCAATCTTTCTTCAAATTGTGTTAGAACCCTACATCCCACCCTTCTTAAGTGATGAGTATTCCAAGTATCCAGTAGCTTTATGCTACACCCACTAGTCTCTCCAACTCAACACACTCAGCTATTTTTAGATTGTGGCTGCTAGCAAGGAGTTTTTCCAACATCTGCCTGCACACTCTGTTACCTTCTGAAAGCAATGAATTGTGATTGTTCAGCATCCTCCAATCCTGGCCCTTTTTTAAGTAAAATCTTTATTGCAGTTTGTAAATCTGTTTTAAAAGACATAAAAGATAAAACATAAAAATATTCAGAGTTTTAAAAAGAAAAATATAATTCAATATGGAATTGCCTTTTCTTATTTCCCACTTTAATGACATCTCAACTTGTTTAAGAGAACAAAAAACGCCCCCCCAAAAAAACTCCCACACAAAACGACACACCACCCAAAGAAATAGAAATACACCACAGAACACCCAAGAAAACATCATGCCGTTAATCCACTATTAAAATCTGAGAAACAAGAGTGATATGAAAAGAAAATAAATTCTTATTTCTGTGTTAAACAACAGCTGCATGGAGTAATTTCATGCAAAAAAGGTTTTGATACAGAACATTGAAGAGGTAAATATTTTCAAGCCACAGACCTATACACTTGGATTTCACAGAAGTAATCTACTTCTAGTATTCTGTTTGCTGAGTATTTTGTTAGAGTAAGATAAGGTGACAATATTTGTGCTTTTTTCCACATTCCCCTTGAAGCTTTTTGATGCATATAAAAGAGAGGCCACTCATACCCAATAAATGTCAAAAAACCCCAGTAAACAACGGCTCTATCCCTGACCCCAAAACATTTAGAAAGAGATACTGGCATCTCTTCTTGGATTTTTCCTAACTCAATTCTACAGCTGGGAGCACATTCCTGTCCAGCACACCACGTTGTTACAGTCACTTTTTACTCAAATGATTCACCTCTGAATCAATTCTGAAAATCTCTTAAGGTTTGACAGCTCCAGCTACAATATAAAAAGACAACCACATTCAATTACAGTGGTAGAAGGTGTCCCCCATTTCAAAGTCTAACTGGTGAGCTGGAGCTCTACAACCCATCCTTTGCACTTAGAGGTCTTGCAGTGTGCACTTACAGAAGGCAAAAGACAAACACTGAAGGTAGCATTTAAATTTGTACCACAAACAAAGCCAGACTAAAATCTTTCCAAAATTTTTGTTCCAGACAATAGGCTGTACTTTACCAAAGGGAAAAATCAAGATCACAAACTGACTGTACACACGTACGCTCAAAATTCCCACCAGCAGGCAAAGCAATAAAAATAAATTTCTTCTCTGGGATAGGCATTGTCATTTCCTCATTCCAAGCAGAAACTTTCAGCACCTCATCAAATTCAGGAAGCTGCCGGTTAGAGATTCTGGACCAGAGCATTGGAGGGAAAGGGAAAAGTTACTTTCAGTTAGAGAATTCCAGCATATCATCATCTGCATCAGCCCGAAGTTCACCACTTAGAAATTTTTTGTCATCTGCACTACATGCCCTGAAAACTTTTTCCTCAGAGCATAACTTAATTTCACATTGAAGAAATTGGTAGTTTATTCTCTAAACCCTCCATGAGTGCAGCAGATACCTAGTATTACCCATACAGTTCCTCCCATGGGAGCAAAATGGTGTAAAACAGAAGCGTTTTTTAAAAAACAAGTAAGAATGTTTGTAGAACACTTAGTACTTCTGGACATCTTGCAAATGTTCAGAATAGTCTCAAATTTAATTAATATCAAAACCTAGATTTTGTTCTTGGAGGTTTAAAAAAGAAATCAAGTACTGACAGGAAACAGGATTACTTCCAAAACAGAAGTAATGCAAATGCTAGAAACATTTATACACTTTAGGTATTGATACGGAAAAAAAAATAGAAACTGTGATGAAATGGCTCTTGACATCTAAACTCTCCAAGCAATTCAGTCTGTCTCAGCTGTCACACCTATCAGCAATACTTTTAAAACTTCCTTTTTAGAGAAACAACTGTAAGCCATTTTAGAAGGCATTGTGCATTTACAACTCATTTGAAAACAAAAGAGTATCTGACAGCATAATAGTGAAATATATCCCATAAAATTCAAGAGCATTCTAGCACACACTTTTTTTTGTCCAATATATACTTCTGAAAAAATCCGTAGGGTTTTGTTGATGTTGCTTGTTTGTTTTAAAAACCAGTGTAACAGATTTGGACTAAAAGAACTAACAGAAGCAGTACTGCAGAGTCAAATCTGGATGCACTGCTATTTGCAGGTAAAAGGCCAGGCAAGGATATCAAGAATTCTTCACACACACATCAGGATATCCTACCTTGATGCATTATCTACAATTAGCTGCGATTCAGCTCTGTGGTTAGTTCGCAGTTCCACAGAAAAGCCTCTTGACTTCAGACCCTCAAAGATATCAGCTAACATGTTCCCTGGGTCTATGCTCGGTAGCTGCCTGGTATCACCTGAACAGAATGCACGTTAGTTTTTGTGAGAAGGAATAACATATCAGCTGTTGAAAACTGTCTTAAAAAACAACTGGAATTAATGAATTCTCAAGCCTCTACATATCAACATCCATCCTTAAAACAATTCACATGAAATAAAACTTTTAAGAATCTACGAAACTTTGGAATAAAGTTGTAGTGTAGTTTAAGTTTTTTTATACTTCTCACTCAGTAATGCTTTACTAGCAAACAGAAATCCCTCTGCTTGATGAGCACTTGTGAGTGATCATATCTTATTCAAATACACTTCGAAAGCTACGTATCTAAAAACAAACGCCATAAATGGCATGGCAGAAAGAAAACCTCTAAAAAAGCATAAAATTTGACTTTACATTTCTTTGCTTTACTTTTTAAATTAAAACAAGATGATCCTAGCAGTAAGAATGGCATGAAAACTCCCTTCTAAAATATGATTCATATGCTAGCAATAGCTCCTTCAGATTTAAGGAAATCAGAAAAGTTTTCCAGTTGCAAGATGTAATAACCTACCACATGGAAACCAGAATAAGACAAAACACTGGTAAATAGATAATGGAGATACTGATACTTTCATAACAACAATTGGAAAATTGTCTATCCATCTGACCCTAAGAAATAGCAGAAGTATCCAAGTACAGAACAATGTAGCATTCTGGGGTTTTTAAGAGACTCTGATACTATGTTGTGCATTATTAAACATAGTATAATGCTAAATTTGCTGTTTCACTTACCTAGAATAATAAGTTTAGCAAGCTCAGCATGCTCACACAAGAGTTTTAAAACTAAACTAAGAATGTGTACAGACACCAAACTTCCTTCATCCACGATGAGAACCGTAACTGCAGAAAACTTCCATGGCTGTTCTTGGTGACTCCGCCTCCACGATTTAAAGCTATAGATAATCTAGAAGCAAATAAAAATAAAGCAAGCTCTGACACTAATCAACTGTAAACTGTGTTATAAAAGTAGACAGTGTGGTATCATCTTATCTATGTAGAGCTATTATCTGAAATTCTGAACTTACACCTGTAAAGACCCAAAAGACTCAACCCTTCATTCTTATTTTCCTCCTCAGTGAATACATTTCTAGCTGAGATTACCGATACTTTCTTACATAAAAGCAGTCTTTTTTTTCCTGCAGGAACTTTTAAAGACACAAGGTTGGCCATTAGGTTGCTCAGTAACCTCCTACTACATTACAGTATATTATATATACCATATATAGCTGTCATTAATAATACCCCAAACTGCAAGGAATTGCAATAACTATCCAGTCCCCAAAGAAAAAAAAAAGGCAACAGCACTTTTTAGGTTATTGTAATTCCTATTTATATGGGTTATTCCACGACTCCAGTGTCTTCTTGGCACCTTTTGCTACCTAGAACAAGAGAGACTTGGCCTAATTTTATTAACAAGGAGTTTGCTCTCTACTTTTTTCTAAAAAAAATTCCACAATACCTAACATTGTGCAAATGAAATCTCTCTCATTATTCAGCCCCAGGCTACTGATCTTTTCATGTATGTGCTGCTATGACTGCTAGGCAACAGGATCCTAGAAAAAAGCTCTACCACCTAGAAATTATTTTTGTCTTCATTAAAATAAATGCAAAACTGAGAAGCTGAAAAAACCGGATGCCCTAGAGAAGCACAAGTTTCAGATGTATATAAATAGTAAGGAAACCCAAGTTAGCAAATAACGTATTTCAAATGACTGACTTATGATTTCCCAAAACATAATGCTGACTTTCAGATGCTGATAAGCTGTACTGAAACACTAACAATAGGCTATACATTTCTTAAGGGATGTTCAATAAAAAGCTTTTTTATTTTCCAAAGAATGGATAGTTTCAGAACCTAATTAAAATTTTAAAAAATAAAAAAAAAAAACAAAACAAAACCAAGACCCAAACCAAAACTTACCTGATGCAATGTATATGCAGGAAGCTGCGTTTTTTCCCTCAAAAGACTTGTTGCCCTCCCTGTAGGTGCAGTGAATAGTACATTCAAACATTTTTTGGCATACATATTCTCTGATTCCCCATGGTAATCAAATGTATTCCATTCCTCAGAGGCATCCAAGTCTTCTTCAAAGTCCTTAGAAGCAGCTTCCACTTCTTTTTCCATCTGCTTCAAATGACGAAAAAGGTAGCTAACTATTGTACTCTTCCCACAGCCTCCTTTTCCACTTATGATCGTGACAGGATTAGAACAAATATTTTTTACAGCAATCACCTGATCTTTATCTACCTCTGCTTTACTTTGGGTACCAGACATAGAGCTCAGCTCCTTTCCAGCAAAGTGCTTTTCACCATTATGATTCTCTGAATTATTTTCCTCCATTTCACGTGCCTGGGTAATATTAATTTGGTTACCTACTGTTTCTCTTGGTGCCTCCAAAACACTAAGTATCTTTTTCACATCCACATCCAGCTTCCATGTGTGGTTTGACAGAAGGTCACCTACATACATCGCAATATCTTTTTCAGATTTGTAAAGATAAGGCAGAAAGACCAGCTTTTTCTCCCTAATCACTACATTCTGATCTTTCAAAAATTCAAGAGATTGCCAAACATCCTCAATGGACATGTGCTTGGATACAAAACGAGCTAATTCATCTTGATCTTCGTATGTGTGTCCCATTTGTCTACAGCGTGTCTTCAGCTGATCGTATAAAATTAATGCATTCTTCTGCAAGTCAGGAATCTTCAAGAGGAGATGTTCACACTGACAGAAGGCTGCCCACGTTGCCTCACAGTAAGGAAGGTTCAACTCCTTGTACATAATCTTCTCCCCAAAAAGAGTAAAAGCAAACATAGATTTATTTCAGAAGACGTTAGCCTCTTGCTGAATAACATTTCTCTTAGTAAATACACATTTCAATTCAGAAGGTGGAAGTTTGCAAAAATGTACCTACTTTTGATAAGGTATGAAGTCATGCATTTCAAGCTACATGAAAGCAAAATACTTAAAAGTAAGCTGGAATGATAATTCCTCTTAGTCACCCTTCTGTATGAAGCAGAAACTTTAAAAATAAAAAACTACACAGAAATTGGGTATTGGGGAGAACTTGTGCACACAACACGTTTTCACATAAAGGTACATAAACGGTAAAGACATAGCACAGGAAAGCCATTAGCCGAGTACTCTACCCAATTCTGAACATTTACTTCAAGAAATACACCACCTTTACAGACACTACCACTAAATAGTGAAAGATTGAGATGTGCAAAACAGATGAACTATTAAGAGCAAGAAAAATAATTGCACTTGCTCAGTCTTACGAGAAAAGGCTAAAGAGACTGCTCAAGGAATAAAGAACTTCAGTGAGAATGCAGTTCCTTGACGCAAAAGAGCAACAAGTCCATATTGCATCAAGGAATAGCCAAATTGGACATGAGGAAAGTCTTTCTATAGGAAATTTAAATGTGAAACACTGGAATATATTGGCTACTCTGCTGAATCTCTGAAGCCAGAGCTCTCAAAGGCAAGTCAGAACATCCATCAGTGAAGCACTGGCGGCCTAAAACAGAGGGAAAACCAAAGACATTTGTGAACAGCTAAAGCTGCAGCTCTCCTGTGAGGTATGGGACTGCTGAGGTGAGGTGTAGCAGCAAAGCTCACAGCAAGCACAGCAAAGGAAAACAGGAGGGTATGCAACCACTACAAATTCCACTAAAAAAAAACCAAACTACTGGACCAGATGAACTCTTACAAAGAAACTTATCAACCCTACTATGAGAACATAGATATTGTTCTACATATTAAAAACAGAAAGTCTCATTTACCCGTATAAAATTGAGGAGAACAGTTGAGGATTTTAAATCAGCTGTCTAACTTTTGGCCCAATTACATCAAGCATTTAATTTTCTATCCCTTGTAGAAAATAACAAACAAACGGTTGTAACAAAACCACTTTCAAAAATCTTCTGACATTAATTTATTCTAGACCAACTGGAAAAACAAAACCCTTTGCTAAAACTGAGTCCAGTACATCATCCATTTCCAAATGAGCTATGCTTAGCTCCTACAAATGCCCATTTAATCAAGTGAACCCCACTAAAACAGCACTGTAGTCTAATGCACCTCAAACGCAGCAAACACCGTATTTCTATCGTACATAACATTACTTACCCTGCTGAATCCAAGTTTCCATGGCTCATCCCATAGCATCTTATCCAATTTTGTTATCATCTTGTCAGCTACCTCCTTACCATCCATATCCATATCCTTTCTTTGCCAATACGTCTTAGCTAACAGACAGCAGAAGTGGCGTGGCAGAAGAACTGGCAAGAACTCCAGGATCCTCGGAAAAGCCAGAGCTGTCAATACCGCCTTTCCTGCAACTGCAAGCACCATAAACACAGCAAGTTTTATGTGATATACAAAGATTGTTGCAAAGCAATTTATACTGACTCTGGCTTCATCCTTCTGCCTCCCCTATTTACAAGAAATTACAAATTTCTCTTATTTTCTTACTTTTTGTATTCCATTACAAAAGTTTTAAACTCGGTTTTCCCTGAACTGTCCTAGGAAAAAATTGTTTGGGTTTCATCCAGCAGGGATACAGTCAGTACTCTCAGAGACTGCATCACAGTGGAGACAAGGGGGATGTCTGCTTCAAAAGCACACTCCTGATCCCATCTCTAACACTCAGGTAGCCACACTCATGTAATCCCACCAACACAACAGCATCCTCAGAAGTCTGAACTATCTCCATGTGGAGACACTCCAGTGCCTCCACAGTCTGTTCACAGCCAAACCAATCTGTTGACAGGCAGGATTCAAACACACCTACATAGTCTATTTAGTGCAGAATTATACTGAACTCCTTCACTGATACCTGTACTACAGAGAAGCCCCTATACTACTTCTGAACATGTGCCAGCCCTAAAAAGCTGTCTCTACCATGCTTAAGTAGTGCTGACCCCATTTTTCAATAAGCCTCGGTATAGCTGAATAAACTACAGGAAGCACAAGTGTCTTTGCATTGTGGAAACATAGACACATAAAATGGTTTGGGTTGGAAGTGACCTTAAAGATCAACTAGTTCAAAGCCCCTGCCACTGGCAGGAACACCTTCCACTAGAACAAGCTGCTCAGAGCCCATCCAACCTGGTCTTAAGCATTTCCAGAGATAGAGTATCCCTACCACAGACAATTCTATTTAGTCTACACAATTCAGCAAAGTCCTTCTGTATGCCTATCTTTAATTTAATCAGTTGTCCTGCTATCCCGAAATATTTTAAAATAAAAGAATCATTTGAACGTACATTTCAGATGAATACATGTTAGTTTGAATGCAGTAGACGAGACAGAACTCCTTAGCTTAAAAACAATTAAGACAGGATATACCTACATGAGTTTGAAACATAATTGAAGATGTCGTAATCCCTGGTATCTCTTTGGATCTTCCTTAGCTGCAGCTGTGAAACTTGGAACTCTTTTAGTTTTTCTTCAAGACAGTTAAAACTCAGCACAGACTCCATAGGAAGCCAAGCAAAAAATTTTTGTTTACTATCTTCAGGAACATCACATTTCTTCAGAAAGAGTGAAAATACTTGTCGGTTGTTTTCTTCTACATCAGTCTGCAGAAAATACGATGGATATCCTCGCACAAAGTACTTTGACCCCACTTTTTCAGCTTTGACATTAACTTTCCACCAAGGGTCAACTAATGGAAAACGTCCAACTACTTCATACTCCTCTTTGGTACCACATTCCTGTATAATAACTGAATCATTAAAAAGAAAAACAAATCCAGTTAATTGACAGTCATAAAAATTAAAAGTTTGTGCTAATTAAAAGAATTTTCTTGGTTCAATGCTTTTTTTTGTCTTTTCTGTAAGCTGCAGTAGTAAAAGTAAAGCAGGGGTTTCACAAACTCCTGATGCCAGTCTCTCCACTAGTATTTAGAAACAAAAGTGAAACCAAACTCAGAAGCAAGCACTAAAACTCCTTCTCTAAGCATGAAGAATTAATCTTGCCTATGAATTTATTAACCTAACACATGGTTTAATATTACGTTTTACTGTTTATTCCAATTCAAGTTTACAACTGAATTTTGAACAGTTTTATCACAAAATATTCTATCACAATGCCGCATAATCTTCAGATACGTTTGTATACCAATTATTTCCCCTGACTGAAACCACCAGAATTAAAAGGAAGTAATATAATAAATTCTTAACATTTTGTATGACCTGGTTTGCCTCCTCTTTGCCTTCAAAAAAGTAATAATACACCATTCCCTGATCGACAACTGGGGATCAATTGCTATGACCAGAACAAAGCCGGCACCTATGTTTAGCAGGGCGCCTTCCTCACCCACGACAGCTCTTAAGTCTGTAATAACTTACTTATTTCTCCCTGGTTATTTAGCCCAATTTAGCCATTTTAAAAACAAACTTGCAGATAAAATACTTTTTGAGCAGAGGTTGCTCCAACTTCACCTATTTTTCTAAGTCTAAGGCGAAACCTGGAACTCATTAACGTCAAGTTATCAACACCCTCATGTATCATAAAAGAAAAAAATGCGCTTTTTTCGTGTAAAGTTAACTTGAATGGGAAAACCTTGTTTTCTTACTGTTGCAATCCTGTGCCCGTAGAAAAAGCACAGATCACGCTTCCCTTCCACTACCTGTCCTCCACCTACTCGATTCCCCGTCCCTTCGCTCGCCATCCATTCCGCCAGCGGGGAAGGGCCGAGCTGGGACCTTTCCCACGCCGAAAGCGCGGCGCACGGGCGGGCGGCCCGGGGCG
>WEIU01019347.1:79771-176151 GCA_013389925.1 Aegithalos caudatus
CGCGGAAAGGCGGAATGGCGGGCCCGGGGGGGCGGCTGGGAGCGGCACGGGAGGGTCGGGATAGCCGGGAACGAGGAGTCAATTTTTTATTATTTTAAAAAATTATTATTTTTTTTAATACTGCGGGACATAATTCTCTGTCTTTACACGGCCCCTATGAGAAACCCATCAGATCATAACATCACACTTCCGATATATCCGATTATATTCCACCCAGCTGCCCCCAGGGTAGGTTAATGTTCTCCGGAAGGCTCTCATTGAAAATCACCCTTCCTTCCCTGTACTTTAACTCTGGAGTTGCTGCTTAGTCTTCAGTTTTGCTCAACACCAGATCCTTGCCTGTTCTGAAACTTTATGACACTTCATTGATGAAATACCAAGTCTTCTCATATTCAGTACTGATCTCTCACTGAAGTTCCCCAAAAATCCTGCTATTCAGTCATGAAAGCTAGTATTTCTACAACCTGTTTTAAACTGATTTTCACTTCAATAGTTAATATTAATAGTTTGTATTTGTTAATAAGCACGTTAATATTTGCTATGATTTTACATAGCTCTGTTTTTGTTTTTTCAGCAAAATTTCACGGTTGTATTTTTGGATGTTCACACCACTAGCAAACATCTGTTTTCATCAATGAATTAAGTTTTGTAAGATTTATTTTTAACAAAATTGCTGACTCCCGTGTTTTGATTTGCCCTGTCTTTATTTTTTTTTTAACTATTTTCTTACAATTTCTTCTTTGTTTTGCTTTATACTGTCACACAGTACACTGGAGGCCACTGTAAATGTCTTGCTGCTGCTTCAGAGTACTGGCAAGCAGATTAAAGGAGACTCAAAAGCAGCGGGTGCTGCTGCAAGGCTGGTGGATTCTTCTGATTTAGGTTAAGTAACTGGATTGTTTGGGGTTGTTCAGGGTGGTTTCACACCCCAAAAGACCAAAGTGCAACATAGAAATGCCCCCAATACTACACTAAATAGAATGCAGCAAATATTTTGCCCAGTTTCTGAGCAGCTGTCAGCAGCACAGACATACCCTTCAGAACAGTAGCACAGATTGTTTGTGTGTATATTTAGAACAAGTGATGTATATTAAAATAGATCAACACACAACAATTACTTTTGATCTATCCTGAAAGAGACACAGTTTTTTTCCACATTGTTTCATGACTCCTTCCCGTGGTCCAGGAGGCCTTCCACCTGCAGGACTACCCTACAAAGAATGTCCCCCTCTTTGCCACCTTCTTCCTTACAAAACTGAAGGGCCTTCAGCTCTCTCACAGAGAAACATGGGACACTCCCTCTGTCCTGGCACAGTTCCCTGCCATTTTTCCATTTCTGGGAATACCTACATTACTGTGTCAAAGTAATACCTAGAACACCACCAAGATGTGTAAATACTGTCGTTACTGTTTTAAAACCCAGCTGCAAGTCTCAAGCACACATAAGAGTATTGAAATAGTTGTTTTCAGTTCTCATGTGATAAATATTGGGATTCTCTCTCCACCTTAATTCACAGATAATGAAGTAACTGCTTTACATGGCAGGCTGAAAGCACATGGCCTATAAAAAGGCCTATATCTGACTGCCCCAGTCTATTCTGAAAATGCAAATTTAATACTGTATTCAGCAAGGCTGACTGGAATTTCCTTGTCTTTCTACAATCCATCTTATACATGCTGAATTTCTGTATGATGCCTAACATTTCCATTTTTCCTTATCCAGTAGGATGCATCCTGATTATGAATGGCTTTATGTGTGCTCAGCTCTAGTAGGTAAGGCTTGATTTTCAAAAATGTGACTATTTGCCACTCATGTGAAGTCAGATTGCTTTTCTAGAGATAACTGAGGATTAGATGATTTTTTTGAATATTTGGGACTAAATGTTTTGCTCCTTTCAGGAAAGGAAATGAATCTTGTGATTTCAATGAGGATCAATTGATCAAGCTTCAGTCCCTTTCCCTACACTTCATGTCATCTCATTTGCCTGTATTGTTTTCATTTCATTTCAGAATTTTCTCCTTTTTTAGCATTTCATTTCTTCAATTTCTTCTCCTGTCTCTTTGTTTACCTTTCTTCCCTGATTTCGGGATTTTGGTGTGAAGAATTTTACCAGCTTTCAGTCCTTTTCATTGCATCTCATTTCATCTCAGTACATTTTGTTGACAGACATTAGTCACTCCATTTCCAATTTTTTTTCAATTGCATTTTATTTATCATATTTCCTTTCCAGAGCATTTGTTACACTTTGTTCTGATTTCAAGATTTCATTTCTTTTCCTGTCATGAAGGTTTGAAATCATACTTTGAAAAAAAAACTTGGAAATCTTAGATAGCCTTTGGGGACTGGCTTATTCTCTACCATGTCTCACTTCAAATATCACCCTAAAATCCAAAAATGTACAGTAAACAGAAACTTGCTTTGATAGCCGTTTGATTTTTACCTTCCAATGCACCATGATCATTGTCATGATAATTCATGATTCTTAAAGTATAATCTGTCATGACACTAAAGAAGTTAGTGTTACTCTTGGCTGTAGAAAAAAAATCTGTTTATAAATTTGAATCCAATATTAGTACATTCAGTGAAAACAAATGCAAATCCCTGAAAAACAAAGTCATGATGAACAGGGAGAGATTATTTGCTGTCTCTTACTGCTTTGTGTCTTGTCCCACAGTAGCAAGTTTTCATTTAACAACTATACCCATATAAATCTCCCTCTTTTAAATAGGTATGTGAAGTCCTACTCTGAAAACAATTTTCAGAACATTCTGACAGGTACCATTTATACACCATTTATGCCATTTATACAGGTACATTTATACATTTATATTTATGCCAGCCTCCATATTCAAGTAAGACTTGCTAGATGTTTTAGTGTTTCCCCACACCAGACACCCTCTTTCACAGGATGAGTAGCACTTAATCTTTAAATCTGACTAGGACTGGGAGTAGGGGGGATTCCCTAGTCACAAATTTGCCTTCATATTCACTGCTTCCTGATCTGTGCTGGGATTCAAGACATTCCTATCTGCCAAGCCCAGCAGTAAGTCTGAGTTTTCCATCTGGGAGCATCAACTGGAAATACTCAGAGGATGAAATTACGTGCTGTATCTAGCACAGCAGGAGGCAGTAGTAGCAGAGAAAGGGTTAAACTGTCATTCCTCTTGAGATAGAAAGGTTACGGTTTTATCCTGTGGTCTTTCAGGCTGCCTGTCATACAGCAATCATGTCCACAGAAATACTTTTCAGGAAGTGCAATTATGGACAACAGCAAGCAGCCTAACTGCCTTTTGAGGTGTTATTTTGAAATGTTGGACCCAAACAGCAGTGAGATGTCCTTACTGCTAGCCCGTGAGCCTCCTGGAATACAAGGTCCACAAGCTGTCAGCTACCACCAGCATGTCTTAATAGTGGAGCATGGGAGTTTTTGAGATCCAGGGATCCCATAAACAGGTGTCAACATATGGAAGCTTTCAGAGAGTGGTGGCTAGTGAAAAGGGGCTGTAAAATGACTGCAGATTAATTAGCACTTTTACTTACCAGAGTTTCTCGTGTGAAATCTCTTCAAAGATGGGTGACATTTCTATAGATGAGGCAAAAAGTGGTAATTCCACTGAGATTGCTTTTTCCTTAGACAGTAAATTTCAGAAAATGTCAAACATGCTGTGAATGAGATATATATGTCTTACAGTCTTCATTATGAATCAAACTGGTATAACTTTGAGACATGTAAACATTAATTTTATTTTTTTTAAGTGAGAATTCTTATAAGAGCATAATATTGCAGCATGCTTAATCATAGTCTAGAAGAGGGACTTTCTGAACACTTGATAGGTGTAAGATAGAACCCCCTGCTGAGGACAGATACAATGATTTAACTTGGAACTCTGCCAATGTAAACCAGCATATTAGCAATAATGTTGAATTCTGATCAGAAAACATGCTTGGCATTGCCAGGTCTTTAGGAGTCAAGGCAGATTCTTTGTATTTAATTCAAAGTTCTGACACAGGACTGCTCCTTATTAAAAGCTTCAGAAGAAAACCAAGACAATCTTTCATTCTCTTTTCTTCCCAAGCCCATGGAACGTTTGCAGCATCTGGCATGTATTTCCCCTTACAGAATGGTGACCTCATTGAGGTGTGGGATCAGGGTCACTTCAATTTAACCATACTGTTGCAGAGTATTTTAAAAACTGGTTTACAAGTTATTATTTTCTGTGTCTGAGGGAGGAAAAAGCAAATCCAAGGGGGAAAAAAATCTGGATAAAATGGCTGCTGTAACAGACAAAAAAACCCCACCCAAATTACTGTTTTTATAATTAGATGTATGTGTACAAAGATTTCTGCTTGAATATATTACATTCATTCACCAGGCTTTGTGTCATACTTATGGGTTTGTATATCCCAGGAAAGAATTTCTGTACTGTTACCTGATTTGCCAGGAACATATAAAACCTCCCTTAACAATGTTTCATAGTGGGTAATACTTGGAAGTACTTTTTCTAAAATAGTCTGTATCTTGCTGGCTTATAGAACAAATCTCCTATTTTTATCCCAATGATGAAAAGGCTACATGTTGGAGAAGATGAAACAGGAAAGCCTTATAAATATGATTGCCTAGAAAAAGATTCTAAGACTATAAAACCTATAAGCAAAGTAGAAATGAAAGCGAGCTTTGAGATGTAGGATGCCAAGCCATTAGTTACTGTACATCCAGAAGACAGTGACTGAGTTAGCTGAAGGAAAGATCCGTGTTGACTGAGCAATGCCCTTAGCAAACAAAGGGATGCCAAGCATCCAAGGGGGAGGGGCCCTGCCAATCTGGCAGGGAAAAGGAGTCTAGAAATTAGCTTTTAAGGTTTAGAATGTGGCACGGTATGGTAATGTAGTAATTCTTATAGGCTGTATATAAATTCTATAGGATTTGTGTCTTGTACAGGTTGGTTATTGTAAATTAGAATATTCAGCACAGAAAGAGATATAATGTATTGTAACAGGAACTGTGCCCTCTTTTGGGCACACTTCAAGCTGTGGCTGGCAGCTTAAGCAAAGCTCTCGTACCCACAACCTATGCAATAAACCACATGGATCAAGAGCTGCCCTGGACTCCAGAGATCTCTTGTCATCGTCCCCCAGTCCCCCACAGCTACAGAAAACAGAAACAACAACAAACAAACAAAAACAGCAACAACAAAAGCCCAAACCCTCAGAAAATTAAAGACTGCCTTCTTAAGAAATGCCTGAAATTCTCCAGTTTTACTTGTATATGCAAGTATGGGTAACTTTAGTGACCATGTGATAATATTTTGGTGCTTTTGTCCCTGGCTGCCCTCCCTCAGCCCCTTCTCCAGCATCCTTTCATAATTAATGGTTTGGAGGAGAAATGAACTGCATAAGTCTGCATTTCTGCAGGAGAATCCAAGACTTGTTCTTTCTAACTTACAGAGCTATGTTATTCTGTAATGGTGTAATCTCTACATTCCTTGTGAACCACACAGCAAAGATCTGGTTAATAAACTCAAAATTAAATAGAAAGAAATCTCAGAAAAGGAAAATTCTCTGTCTTTTGAGACTGTCAAAAAAAAAAAGGATGTTAGTAAATACGTTTTAAGTATTGTTGTGTAGTTGCTCATCTTTGCTTTTTGAAAATATTTTTCTGATAACACAGAGGATTAAATGGTGTTATAAATGAACTCAGCTGAATAAAAAATTCAACAAAAATTTATTAGATCGAATACAACCAAATTAGAAAAGCCCACCACCAAAAACCAAAAAAATACAGGTCCAAGCCCAGGAGCCGGCCTGGGTGAACCAGAGATCAGCCTCGCCTGCACTGATCTCCCCCTAGTTCACAATTTGCTGGTCCAGGCCTTGGGTTTTTATACAGTTTTTCAGCCCTGAGGCTGAGGAACTCCCAGATTTCTATTGTACAGTTTGTTTTCTGTAGATATGTTAAAGATGTTCCGGGACAGGATGGTCCACTCAAGTCTTGATGAAATTCTCTCTGGTTGCGATCCCATCCCATGATGACATCTCGGGACTGGTGTAGGTGTCCTTATCAGCCTTGCTGTAGAAATGTAGATGAATTCCCGGAGCCGAGGTCTTCTGTGAAAAGGACTGCCAGGAATCTTCTATTCACTTCTCATATCTCTGTGGGTCTGTCTACAGCACCGGGGACTCAAGGA
The DNA here is from genome assembly GCA_013389925.1 of Aegithalos caudatus. Lineage (NCBI taxonomy): Eukaryota > Metazoa > Chordata > Aves > Passeriformes > Aegithalidae > Aegithalos > Aegithalos caudatus. Next base: position 85,958 of record WEIU01019347.1, read on the forward strand.
GATAGTTGTTTTCCTGCCTGTTGTCCTGCCTTGATAGTAATCAGATCAGCTCATCATTCCTGGAAGCAACTCCCACATGAAGCAACCCTTCTGTGGCTGAGTCTCTGTGTGTTTTAGGTTTAGATTTATCTTCAAACTTATATTACATATATATATATAGAACACAGTATACAGAAATGATACAAGAAAAATACAAATCGCATACTTCATATATAAAAATGGGGAGGAGTGGTAAGAGGGCATACATTTCCCTCAGGATTTGACTGAAGTCTAGTATTTTCTGTGCTTAATGGAATGGGTTTTCTAATTTTCCCAAGCAAAAGCTCACCCTGCTGCTAATAGTACCATCCTGTGTGACTGTTGGGTGTGATTCTGGGCCTAATTTCCATCTATATTTGCAAACTAACCCGGGCCAGAACAGGGCCACCATCCACACTGTCTGCAGCTGAGGCACTCTGGCACATTTTGCCCTGTGTCAACAAACACCATCTCAGATGATGCCCAGGCCCTGAGAGCTTTTCTTCCCTTTCTCACATTTCAGAATCAGGACCAAAGGACAGATCCTGTTTTCTTTTCTGGTTCAGAGGTAGCCACTAAAGCTTCCCAAGAGAAGTCATTTACCTGCGTACAGTCGTACTTTGCAGCTGCTTCCCACCAAAGGCCACTGCTCCTATTATCTTTATAAAGCCCTTCATGATACTCAGGTCTGGAAAACATTTGTAACCACTTTCCCCCTCTTTAATTTTTATCTGTAGCTTTTCTTGAAAAACAACTAAATAAAAATGAGTAAGAACTTTCACAGTCTAAGGTCTGAGCCTGTTTCCAGAGGGTCCTTTGAGAACCCTTCCAATTATTTACCTTCAGATGGGCTCCTGAGTTTAACTATTAATTTTTCTTCATAAATAAATCATGTCTGTGCACTAACCCTTCTTTGTTACTGTTCCCCTAAATGTTCTGTACTTTTCTGGTAACGAATTTAACGCTATTTCCTTCATGTGGTCTTATAAGCATAATGAGCAGATGGAAGTCCTTGGATTACAGCTAAAACCAGCTTAAATGCAACTGTTCATCTTCTTTTGTAACAAAATCAGGGAATACAAAGATTAATTTCTGACTAAGTTTAATTTGTTTCTTTTTACTCAAACAGCCACTCCCAATAGGTGTTCTACTGGAAAAAGCAAGGTTCCAAGAAGGATTTACAGAGGAGAAGGGATGGAGAAGGAGCAGATGAGAGATACTAGTGAAGTTTAGTATTACAGGAAAGAGCTTTACAATCCTCCCATTCATCCGAACTACTTCCAGGTCTGGATAGAGAGTATCAGACTGTAAACCCTGCCTTTTGTTTTTGTGCAAGGCACTCTGATACAAAGGACTTGTGGTTAATAGAAAAACTGGGAAGAGTGATGGCATCTTGTTGATTGATGCTGTCAAGCAGCAATGGGTATAGAGGTCAGGAGGATTTAAAATCCACTGGGATTTAATGCCACTATGCACTTTACTCTGAGATGGCTTCCATCCTAAATAAACTGCCTGGAGAATGGAAGCAGTTATGACAAGAGGAATATGGCAGCTCTGAACTTAAAGAAAAGTTAAAATGCTCACATAACACAGTGCTGGGTCACACATCTAGTATGGATCTGAAGATACTCATGGAAAGTGAATGCACAGTGACAGGCAAATTGCCCAAACCATGTGGCTTTTTTAGCATAGCTGTAATAGTAAAATAAAGAATAAAGCTCCCTTTGGGGTCCTCACACAGAGTGAAATTTAAGTTTTCCAGACCAAAATGCCAGATGCTGGTAGAAATGCGCTGTGGTTTGGGATTGATGTAGTGCTGCAGCTATTATCCTTTTCCTTTGGAAATGTATTAGATCGTTAGCGATCACTGCAGGCCAGGACTTTCTTATTGCTCAAAAATAAAATTACAGGATGATTTTTCAAAACTTAAAAAGATTTTTTTGTCTTGATTGCATGTAGCAATTGTTTTGTGACCATGAAACCAGAACCTGTTTTCTTCAGTGACAGGTTTGCTTCCCTTTTGTTGATATACAACAGTTTTAGCAGTTGTGTATTCTGGGTTTTGTAGTTTCACAGTTTTTTTGTTTGGTGTAGATTTTGCCATGAACTTTCTGTTTCTTCTGGAGCATAAAATTTGACACAACGCATGGCAAATAGATAAATTAGAAGGGCAAGTCCAATGTGAAGTTCTAACATTTGCAACTTAGCCAAGATTTCTCTCCTAAGTTCTGGAAGCGTTTGCAGTGGTAGCCATGGTGTGTAGGAGTCTCTCCCCACACCTCCAGTCATGCAGCGCACTCCAGTAGTGCCGGCAGCACTCAGAGCAGGAGGGTGGAGGAAAATGGGGGGGCTACCTTGAACTGTAGGATGAAAAATTTTAGCAGATGCTGAATTATGGAGGAATGGGGGAAGATGTGAATGTGGAAAAGAAAAAGAGGTCCTTTCTGAGGGTGCAGAATGAAAAAGTAGAAAATTAATGTAAAATAAAGAAAAGAAAGGAAGACTTTCCATAGCTGTTTCTCAAGGAAAAAGCCCAACAGTCTTAATAAGCAGTGCTGTCTCCACTAAACTCACTTAGAAACCAGATCCTGGGTAGAATTTTGATTAGTAATTATGAGCATGTTTCCTTTCATCTACAGCTTTCCAGGGAGAGAGACAAAACATTGGCTGAGTCCATTGATTTCTCTTTTGTATTAGCACTACTCACACATCACTCATAATGCCCCAAACAGCAGTAATGAACATATTCCATACAGTGAGCTAATTGCATCAGAAATTATTTGTTTAATAATAAGCTGACCCCTGAAAAGTTTGTTTTAAGATGTAAAGCAGAGAAAATTATTTCTTGACATGATATGTGGCAAAGGTTTGTTAAAACATAAAGGTTTTTCTACTCCTTTGTGTATGAGTCTACTCATGTAACAGCTATTCAGAAGGTACAAATTTGTTTATATTAATGGGATTTTGAAATGTAAAATTCTTCTCACTTATTTACTCTTAATTTAAGAGAGCTGTTCTTATGAAGCATACTCACATGCTTGTATTTTTGGTTCTAACAAAATGTATTTTGCTGCATTCTGACTCATTTTGTTCACAGCTGAGTTCTTGCAGGAGACCCCCTGAATTTTTTAACACAATCCCAACACACACTTACATTCAGAGTGTGTTTTTATTACTAATGAAGACAGTCAGTGATTTCAGGTATTGAATCTGATATTGAATTAATGAAAGACGTGTATGCAAGTGTGCCAGGTCATTCTTCCACAAATGTTTCACAGTAGAACTCAAATTTTATGTGTGTATTTTGAACTGTGACAACATAATCCGTTGCTACTAAGTTTGAAAGAAGAAGGTCTTTATGGAAAAGGATTTTTTAATGGTTGTAAGACCAGACTAATGAGATTCAGGACATTTACCTTCCAACATAGCACTGGTCAGGAACAGAACAAGTTTTTTCTCCTAGCAATCATGAATCCATTTTTTGATTATTCCCATCAATACCTTGATATGTGGACTTATTGCTTATCTGGATATTCTACTTCTTGATGAACCACTCTTTTGGCCAGTTGCCATGAAAGTAAATGTTGGAGCTGGGACTAAGCTGTGGTCAGATGGACCAGATGTAATCACAGCCCATTTGTTTCTCCTGCTCTGCCAGCCTCCACACAGGTGAAGCCACACACCCAGCTCTCCCAGCACTCATCTGCTCCTGTGCACTACTGGTTAGTTTATTTTAGCAGCTTGCAACAGCATTTTAACCTAAACTGGCCAGTTTTCCCAATGACACGGGTGAAAGGCATTCATGCTAAACATGATGAGGCAAGCAGACAGGCGAGTTTAGAAGAGTTACCTAAATTGTTTTCTCTTAAAGACACTCTCTGACCAGTTACCTACGCTCAGGGCATTTTGGCTCTCTCCTTGACTTGTCCCAGGGTTCAGCGGAGAAATTCAGATTTGTTTGAAGTAGCTCTGAGAACAGCAGTTAAAAATATTTCTTGGACATACAAAATATATATACCTTATATTATGCAAGCATTATTTTCCTTCATTCTGATATCAGAGATGTAAACTATCTTCCGAGAATGAAATACCATCTCAAGATAAATCATATGGTTTCTTACTAATGCTGCTTTATCAGACCATCCAAGTCAGTGCTAAGCAATCTAGCAAGTGGAGGAAAAGGTGAGTCATTATTAAATTTATGAGAAGCTGCTTCATAAATCCTATATAATCACTTTTTCTGAGCTGACTTGGGAAAATCCTTTAAAGCTGCCTCATTCTATGTGGCATCCACAGTAGCTCAGTGTGACATAAAAGATTTACCTTTCCCCAGACAACTTCCCAGAGCCCTTGCTTTTCAGCTGACAGCAAGGAAAGAGCCTGTAGCAGTGCATTTCAATTTAGAGTCAGATTTAACGTCTTCGAAGGCACCTGAATTTAAGCAAAGATTAGGCACATAAAACCAAAATTACAACTCGAACCCTCTCAGTAATTCCCTCATTCTGGAATTATTGAACCACCAGGGGTACCAACACCAAGCTTATTTACTTCAAAGCTTTCCATGTCTCTGCCCAAAGCTCAATGAGGATTCAGAGCTGGGGTGTTTCTCCTCCTAACTTTCTCATGGGGTCTGCTTCAGCAGCCCTCCTGGATACCTAGTGCCTTAGTAAAATCAAAGATTCATAGGTGGAAAGTAAAAGAAAATGAACAAGATGAAAGCCTGATGTTGAGCACTGGTCTGGGGCAGGGAGGTCCTAGGGTCTCAGTGGACATTTACAGTGGCTCTTTCATGCCTCTCTCCTGAGCTGCAGGCTCCAAGCAGATGTATATGCCCATCTCCCAAGATGGGCAGGATTTTGGATCACACATAACTCCTTGAAGCACCCTGCTGGATGCTCCTTGCTGGCCCCCTCTTTGAGCTCTCAGCCTTATGCATAGCCCTGATACAATTCCTGGCAGCAGCATCTGCCTTGAAACAAGGGCAGGGCTCCCAGGTCAGTTCAGTGCCCAAAATGTGGAGTGTTAGAGCCTAGCTCCAGCTCTCATCAGTCTGGTCTCTTGAGTGGGAGAGGAGTCTGAGGCTCACAAAGCCTTGCATCTGCAGCTGAGTTTCTCCTGAGCTGAAACCAGAGTCTGGAAAGCCAGAAACTGTAGCAGTGTGCCAAGATGGTTCTTCAAAGCTGTCTAAAGCAATTATTTTATGTAATATTTTTTAAAGATTAAGATATATTTTTCATCTTTGAATCACTGAATGACAGTTACATTATTTACTTCCCATAGCTCTGGAAAATTACCCAGGTCCAGAAGAGAATTCCTTGCCTTGCTAATTTTGAGGGGTTTGACTTTTTTGATGACCAGCCCTCATGTTCCTCCTAAATCCCTTAGCTAATCAACAGATCTGTCAGGGTATGCTTCTGAAGTATACTGTGCTTGCATTTTACATCAGTGACTACTGGCACAGAATCAAAAAGCCTAATTGGGATTAAATATTCATATAAAATAGAGAACAGTGTCAACAGTAGAAGCCTTACTAGCATGTTCCTTGGCTTGCCTTTGCAAGAGCTGTATGTCCCTCTTTTACTCTATTCTCATTCTTGACTTTACTGATCCCTGCTTGTCACAGAGTTTATATAGAGGGTTTTTCTTTCCCCTTTGATTTAAAACAGCAGTTGTGATAGCTCAGCAGCTGCCAGGGTTATTCTTTTATTTAAGCCATCTGACTCACTTTGTTATATTAATAAATGAGAGACCCTTTTCTTCAAAATGCTTTTCTCAGATTTCTGCCAGCTTAGAAACAATTTCTTCCAAAATTTAAAGTGCTTGTGAGGATGAACAAAGCTCACAATGGCTCAGTTCTCTGTAAGCATAGAAGATCTCAGCTTGAACCAAGACAACCACCTAAACTATACATTTAATCTAGTGCAATTTTTATTCTAAGATGCTTCTTATATATTTCATGATCTCCTAATACAGTATTATTAAAGACAATCTAATTCATGATAATCTTCCAACAGAAGAATTTATTACCTGAGATTTTTCTTGTTTTCATTGACATGACCAAGTAATGAATAGCAATTAATGTCTGAGAAGAAAGATACTAATGCAGAGATTTTTTAAATAACAGACAGAAAGCAATTTAGGAATAAATTATCAAAAACTAGCCCTGAATTTTTTTATTTTAGGGTTTTTTCCCCCTTGATTGATGGAGGAAAATTGTGCTGCATATATCTTCTTCTTCAACATTGGTTTTGTTTGGTTTTCCTTCAGAGTATGTTGATTTTATTTGTCACCAATTTTTCTTCCTTTGCAGAAACTCTAGAGTGCACATCCTTCAAAACAACTGGTGTGGCACAAGACCAGCAGTGTGCATTTATCAGGACCTTAAATAACTCTCATGTTGCATTCACTGATCTGAATTTTTGTGCTGCAAATGCAAATGCCATGTTCAATTTTACTTTCTGCTTCTGTAATGCAAGTATGAATATTGCCATTTTCTGTAAACCCAAAAAGATCTGGCAAAGCAACACTGCTCCTGGGCTTGACAGTGATGGCAGTGTTTCAGCTTCCATTAAACAAATGGGAAAAGACTTAAAAAATTAAACAGAAAGTTGAATATTTCATAGTGACTCCGCTAAAATGGGACTGGTCTGTCTCTTCCAGAGAACTCTACAGAAAGTGACCCCTTGTGGCAGGTGCATGTCCAAGATGTCCATTTGTGGGTGTGCAGGGATTCCTGCACCACAGCACGTCTCAGGCAAGGCCTTTTTCAGCTGGCCAAGGCAGGGGAATGTGACACCAAAGATCTGAAACCCAGACTTTGGAAAAGACAAGAGAAATGCTGCTGCTTCTAAGCACCTGTCCCTGTTTCTGTGCGACTGCAAGGAGACCTTCAGATATCCTCCCCTCCCCAGGCTGCAGAGAAGCTGAGATGGATCTTAGCTGTGCATGGGTTTATATACAAGCTGAGAAAATTAACAAATAATGACTGGGTTTTGTGTTCCATTTCCATGACAAAAAAAGAGATTCCCACAGTTTTCAGGTGCCACTGGTTAATTTCTTCCCAGCATTGGGTGACAACTGGTTGATGCCCAGACCTCTGATGTAATGAGCTTTTGTGGTACTTGAGGTGTGTCTGAAAGGTGAAGGGGTGGCTGTGGATTGGAGATGTGCAGGGGCTGGCAGCACAGGATGTGCTCTGCCTAGCACTGCAGGAGACAAATAATCACAGTGAGAAGAGTCAGAGCTGCAAATGCATCTGAACAGTCAGCCCACCAAACAGAGGCTGTGACAGCTGTTGATGAGACCTGCAAACAAAGATGTTGCTTGTTCAAGGAAGCCAACGGGAGCTCAGTGAGGAATAAGGTGATGCTGTTCAGCCCATTATCCCTGCTTTGCAGTGAATGAACTGAGGTATTTCTGCTTTGTAAAGCTAAACATTAAAGCAGATGCTGTGCCTTGTATCCCATTTTAGTTTCCCTGTGAAGTGTACAAGCTCCATTACAAAATAAATAGCCCAGCAAAGATCTTTTGGAAAGTTATGTGTTAACAGTATTTTGAGGATGTTCACATTTTTTCTGTGCACTTTGATATGTATGCAAACTTGTACTGGAATTGATCCCCTTAAAAAAAGGCTTATGGCTAAAACATTCCACACAACATTTGATAAAATTTTATAAAATGCAGCTCATAAAATCCTGCAGAATATCTTGTATGGTACAAAGCTGTGAAGTGCATCTCATAAAATACTCTGAAACCTGTATCTTGAAGCAGAGGATAGATCAAATGCTGCAGCAAATGAATTTGGATGACACCTGGCTTTCACAGTGATGGGTTTATTATTGGAATCTGCTGTGCTGGAAGAGATGTGAGGAGGGAGGGGAGAAGGTAGGGGGAAGGGAAGCATGGACTGCCCTCTTGTGTAATGAGCCAGCCTCAGCTAGGGAAAATTTATACTAGTGTTACTAGATGTGATACCTTTCTGTCCCTCCCAGCACAATCAGTATTCTGGGCAAGGAGCAAATCCATAGAAATCCCTCTCAACTGGGCAGCTGGGCAAAGCTAAATACGCATCAGCTCCCTGGAACATGGCAAACACCGTATCTGCCTTCCAGTCTCTTAATAATATATATGCATGTTTCTCTTGTTTTGTGTAAGATGCCACAAGAAAGAAAATTTACTCCAGCTGCTTTCTTGGGAGTGTCAATACAGATGTATCCCAACTGCCATGTTCATGGAGAGATTTTGTTGGAGGGAAGATTTTGTTGTAGGGGTAAAGTCTTTCTGGAGAGTGATGCTTCCCGTTTCACCAGGGAAGAGGTGATGGAAAAATGGAGTCTTCTTTAAGCACTTGTCCATTCTGACACCTCTGTCACAAACAGCTCATGCATTAGAGTCAAGCTGTTACAGCTTTGTGGCACTGGCTCATGCTTTAAACATGTTCAAAACATCATGCATTTGAGAAGTCTTGCTGAAGTTGGAGAAAGTAATTACATACCTGGACTTGTCAACACGGTTCCTGGGAGCATACTAGTCCAAAGGTACATTTGCACCTCAGTTGTGGTTTTAAACATATGCTGATCATATACAGACTCCTGACAGCTCCTTTGGTGTCTCAGGGCCCATGAGCCCTGCAGCAGACAGCAAGAATTTGCTCTGATGTTTCCTGTTTGAAGTTCCCACCGTTGCTCCTGCCCAGTGGAGCTCAGCAGAAGAGCAGGTGGATTTTGACTGCTCGAACATGGAGGCCCAATCTGGACAGGTTTCAGTATCACCTCATAAAAGCACCCAAAGCCTGTCTGCAGCACTATGCTCCATTTTGAGCACCAACACTATTCACATGTTGCTGAAACAGATCTAAAACTTCTCACTGTAGAAGATGCAGATGACATTGGATGTCCTCATCCATTTTCCGAATCACACATTGCAGGGAAACAACCTTTGCCTGGGGCTCTTATTTTAGACCCATTTATGACTCTGTAGTGTCTTCCCACTGCAACTGAAAAACTGCACACACGTGCCAGATTTCAATTTTAGTCACTTTGTACACTGCAGATTAATCCAAATATTTCTCCTTTCTACTTTCTAATTAGTTCAGTTTTCTTATCCTCAAGCCCATGTAGATGGCTTTATTTTACAGTGACTTCATTGATGCTTCATAGAACTTCCCTTAAAATATGCAAGAACAAGATATATTGTATGGGAGGACAGGCCACCTTGTAAGAGACCCAAATTTTAAAAAGTACAAATTGACAAGTAATGAATGCATGCAGTACTGGAAGCTTTACAATTATTTCTTCCAAAACTGGAAGTTATACAACCTTAATATGGCAGACAATCAGTTTATGCAAAACATTCATTAGGTTATTCAGGAAAACCTCACAATTTTCCTCACAAATATCAATAAAATCCAACAATGCTACCTGGGAGGCATTTTGCAAACTGTGGTGGGTAGTGACAATATCCCCACTAGGCAGCGGTCTGTTCACATCCGTGTGCTTCTCCAAATAATGACTTCTCCAAATTGTGACTGTGTCAAAACCAGGCCAAGGTGACATAAACAGAAGGTCACTGTAGTATCAAAGAGCCTGCTGTAATAACTATCAAATGTAGTGGATGTCTCAAAAATACATCAGTCCATTAAAACTGAATAAAATTGCTATTTTCCAGTACAGGAGATAATACCATTTGGTGTCCAAAATTCAGTCCCATAAGACCATGAAGATCTTGTTCTAATGCTGCAACCAGGTAAAAGAAGGTTTCAAGCTACCAGAGGTATCGGGAAGAATGGGATTTTTTGGGGCTAGAATGGAGAAACGGCCCATCACCACTATTCTTTTAGTGGCCTTTTTTCTGTTGATTCTTTAACTGTCTTCTTTTTCTATTCAGTTGCAGTAATGTGACTTCAGAACCACTGTGCTCAAGAGGAATGCTCTTTGTTCACTTTTCTGTTTTGGGATGAGGCAACAGAAAGTTTTGGTCTTTTTAGTGATTTCTGCAGGTATACTTTGAGAGCAGGAGCCTGAAAGATGAAACAGTGAGAAGACTTCAAAGATCATGGCCAGTCAGGCAGTGAAACTAAGAGTACAGGGAGAATTTTCTAGTGTCCAATGCCTAAAAAACCCAATTAGATGGAGAGACAGAGTCATTACCAGGAAATCCCAAAGCTCATCTCTGTGACACTGTATCTCAAATCAGTGTAAGTAAGGGTTCAAGCAAATAAGCAGGTGTTCAAGGCCCCCAAAAGCAAAGTTGTGAGAAACAACATCTATTCCAAGCAGGCTCAAGCTTTTTCCTCCTTCACCAAGTTTCCTTTCAACTTTCTCTTGCTTGTTCTACTCCCAAATTCCTCCTATCTATATTCCCTACTGCCCTTTTAGTAATCTTTTATTACCCTCTTCCATCCTTTTTGGTCACATATGGTCATGTACAAGAAAATAGAAAGCGGATGACAATCTAACTAAAGGACACAGGAAATCTTTCAGAAAGTTCTCTGAGAGATTTAAATCAAATCAAACACATTATCAACCCTAAGCAACCCAAACTGAGCTTACACGATTATACAAAATATGCATCATTTGGATGAATATATGAAACATAGATGCGAGTCTTCCAAATGAGATCTGCACATCACTAAATCAGTCAGGAAAAAACACTTTCACTTTGCCAGCGTCTGGCGACTGGCTAATGGTTTTAAGCACAAGCATTAACGAGCCCTAATCATTGACAGTCAGAGGGAAGACCTGCTCAAGACCAGGACCGGTTCCAAAAGCTATGGTGCTACTGCCACCTGAGGTTTTCTTCTGGAAATACAGCTCATATGTGGAAGGGGTTGCACAAAAATTGGTGTAGAAGATGCAGCCTCTGCTCTCCTCACCGCCCTTGCCAACCTGGGCAGAAGGACTGGAGATCACTAGAGGTCCCTGCCAGCTGATTTGTCCTGTGATCCTATGATCGTTAAGACAGTTGTGTTTTCATACAATTTTTTAGCTGTGTGATGTTTCAACTTCATATGCAAAAAATATCTTTATCTAATGCTACCTTGACCTATAAGGATTGCAATGTGACCAGAAAAAGTGAAGGCATTTCACCATTATGGTACTGGCAATCTTTAAAACCAGAATCCTGGACAATTCTTGCACAGGCCAGGGTCCACGTGCACTGCTCCAGACTATTGCACCATGGCTGGGATCTATTCCCACGCTGCACACGGACATCTGTGTTGAGCAGCATGTTAGACATTCTGGTGTCCAAATCCAAACAGTCCTGATAGAACATGCAACAGGGAAAATGAATGGAGTTTTTGAAAATATTTTTAAAAAAAATTAAAAATTAATTATGTACATTTCATCATCTTCCCGTCTTCTATTGTTGGTATCTGATTATAATCAGGAAAAACCATGCTGTCATTTGTACCCAGCTTTTCATCCTGTTCCTGATTTTCTTCTTTTTGTTGTAAAACACCATTTTGATCATAAAAGCTATTCTCTCATACAAACTTCTCCCATGGTGGATCTCAGCTTTGCACATGATGTATGTACACTTATGGACTAGACCAAGCATTTGCAAGCATGAATTTTAAAGTTTGTTTTCTTCATCATCATCATCATCACATCTTTCTGGCTAGAAAAAGTATAACCTAGTTACACTTAAAATAATAAAATTAGAAACATAGTATGCCATTTTAAATTGTGACTCTCACCATAATAAAGTTTTAGACACTTTATCTCTTTTTTAAAGCCTGTCAAAACTTTCACTATAGCCTAAAATAGTATAAAATAAAGCTATATTACTTCTGAGATTCTAAAATATTAATAAACTATGAGTAACCAACTATAGCTATTAAGTATATTTTAATTGGGTTTTATTATTTTATTATTTATTGCTTGCCTAAATTCCTTAAAATGGTAAAATCATTGCACAATACTTAATGTCAAATCAAATAAAGCAAAAAGTTTAAGATGATCTCCCCAGTACCAATCAGATAATTCAGGAAAAGAAAAAGATTTTGTTCATTTACAAAGGTTGATACTTGCAGTTCCATAGCTTTAGATGTCATTTTATAGAAGGTTTGCCCTTTTTCAATAACTTCTCTGTTTATCTCCAGAACTTATTTCTATCTGTACTCTCAGTGCAAATATGAACTACCACATGGGATCTCAGGCACAACACAGAAAAATCTGATAATTTTGGTAGAATGTGGTTATCTAAAAGTATGTTTGTATTGGAATTATATATAGATTTATGTATATATATATAGCTTTTATATGAAAAAAGGTGGGAAGTGAGAGAAGAGATGGAGGGTGAAAAATCAGGCAAAGGAAATTCAATGCCTATATTTTCTTAATGCATCAAATTCTTCCTGTTTCTTAAATTAGTATTTTATTGTTCATTATAGCTCCCATGAAGCAATTCTGTTTATGTATGTTCTGGAAGAAGAAGTCTGTCACTTTTAGTGAGATTCCCTAAACATTTTCAAGATGAGCAGATGTTTGAAATAAGCATACACTGGGCCAGTGCCCTCCTGCACTGCTTGGTATTTATTCGTAGTAGTGCATGGCTAATGTAATAGTTACTTCCATTCTAAATTCTCTCTTCAGCTGTTCATAACTTCCCAAACCAAATTCCTCTTAAGCCTTAAATTCTAAATACTTGGCCTCATGCAAAAGACAATCTTTGTATATTGGTTCCTGTAAAATCCATCCATCTGAATTCACATTATGTGGATAAGACAGAAGTGATTACCGTGAACTCTAGCTCAATTTCTTTTTCATATAACTGAGAATAGCCATGAAGTTTCAAGCATGGCTGAAAATGCAAAATTCAGCCTCTCATTTTACAACAGATCTTCTGCAGATGCACCATGACTCATACTCATGAGTTCACTGAACTCAACAAAAATTTGAGGAGAATCAAAGTTTCACTTGTATGGTGTTTAGGGAAGGACTGAGCACACAGTCACTGCCAGGGGCAAGGAGCCACGTGGAATTCCCAGCCAGGGGGAACAGCCGGGGATCTCCATGGGGGTGAACAGGCCTGGGCCCATCCCACCAGCCCGGCAAGGGAGCGGACAGACTGGGGGACAGCCAGAGCACCCCCAGCCCCACTGCCAGATGTGTTTTGTGGTGACACCCAGCTGGAAAGTCTGCAAGTCAGGGTCCACAGCCAGGCAGGGATGGGACAAGGCTGGGGACAGGGTCACCTACAACTTGTACGGGGACAGTCCAGAAGACTGAGCTGAAATGGAGTCCACTTTAATGCCTTTCATTTTGCAAAGAGCTCTTCATAAAACTAGGCAACTGGACAACAGTAAGGCAGTTTATTATCCAAACATTTTAGAACTGGAAGTTTTTAAGGGAATTAAATGGTTATATTCTTTGGAACCATTGCTTCCTAAATACACGTCATGTCATGCTGGTTCCTATTGCTCTGTCTGTGTATGAATGCTACACAGCATGTATGAAAATCTCATTTCTATGACATACCTTGCAGTTCTGTCTCAAATCACAGTGCAGATCTGGATAGAATGCAAATACCAAAAACTTTTGGCTGCTCCTATTAATATATTCCAACAAAATTGCTAGTATAGAGAGAAACAATCATTACAAAAACAGAGGCATTAAGTAAGTAGGTACTCTGTATAAGACAAAATTTCCACTTTGAAAAGCACAACAATAGATGGTAATCTTAAAAAAAAGCACCATATGATAATTGCTATACTTCTGGTTTTGAATGTAGACTGGATATTCACAGAAAGGCTTTGATACGCAGAATAATCTACATTCCGTCCACCTGAATGGTCTCATTTGTTTTTCTTCATTAAATGCCACCCAGTTGAATTTTGTCATCAAAATTAAAAAATAACTTTTCAACATTTTCAAGGGGGTTGAAGATCCTATTACTCTTTTCCAGTAGAAAATAATGACACTACTCCTAAAGAAATATAGAAATATTTGCAATATTGAGACCATTAATATATTCTTTTCTTACCTTTACAAAAACAAATGCTTAAAACACACATTGAAGAGATTGATTTGGTATAAACACCAGCAGTAACAGAGTGTTTTACATCAAGATGTACTGGAGGCTTTCAAACTCCATTTAATCTTAAGAAAAATTTATTGCTATTGCAAGGTTCAATTATTGGCAACAAGGGTTTCTCAGCTAATGTTGACTGGGAAAATCCATTTTCAGTGCAATTATGAAAGTATTTGTAGAGACATGGGAGATTATGTGCTGTCACATGTCTTGAAAAGGTGCTGAAAATTCTTTTATTCTGTACATGGCAGGATTAAATAATTTTTTTTGTCTGTCTGGCCTCTGCTGCTTCTCTTACATCAGAGTAATTAGGATAAATGAACTCCCATTTGACCCTCTTCAATGCCTGTGGTACATAAACCCAACCTATAAGATAACACAAGTATTACACTTAATCCCCAGTTCAGCAGAGCACTTAAATGTATATTTTGAGACCCGATTTAAAGGTATGTTTGAAAAGAAACATTTCTTAATGGCACTGGTGAATTGGGGCCTTAACCAGCTTTCACGGTCATTGCTCGAGGAAACCATGAGTCAATGTAAATCCTTGGAGAGCAGCACTCCTTCCACGCCTCACGCCAGCAACACAGCTGTATCGCCTGGCATGCTCTGTCCCACGATTCTCCACATTCAGGCACTGCTCACAGCATGGTGAGATGCACAGAGCACTGCGTGGACACATGGAAGCAGAAAATTTAAACACAAACCCAGATAAAGTTCTCAAACCAAAAGCACTCTCTGGCAAACATTGTTTTCTTTGGAAATCTATTTTAATGTTGTCAACATCAGGATACCTTGTACAGTATAAGCAAACATTTTTATAAAGTCTGACACAGAATGGGAGTGCCAGTATTTATTTGCCAATTAAGGCTTCTGCACTATTTTCCTTAATGTAAAGTAGAACAGCTCATTCCATGAGAATATCCATCTATTTCAAGAAAGCTTGGGTGAAGAAACATAGGCACTGGGCAGCTTTAGAATCCTTGATCGCTCAGTAGGAAGGAAAGGACCAGTATTTTATATATGCCAGCATGGTCTCAGGAAAATCACTTTCATAGACTATAGCTATCAGCATAGAAATGCATTGAATGAAGTAAAGAGTCACTAAGGTTAGTGTGTTATGAATTTGAATCTAACATTGCCTGATGACAATACAAAAAAAAAAAAAAAANAACGAAAACTTAAATTCAAATGTAATGGCTTTGAACTTTTTCTATAGTGTGCCCAGTGCAAATTGGTTTTTAACCATAAATAAATGTTTGGTGGATAGAGCCTGTAAGGTCTGCTGGGTAAGACACATGGTCAGAGCTATAAATATGTGGGAAAATTTAATAGTTCAAATTTACTCCAAAGGTCATCTGGAGTATAAGCGTATTCTCAGAAAAATTATGCAGAAATTTTATCATTCTCTTCTTCACATGGGCTGAGATTGCAGGAAATAAGTAAGTCCTCACAAAATATAATGACAGGAAGAGAAAAATGCCTGTGCTGTGACTGAATCCAGTTTCTTCTAACAAATTATTATGTGCTCTGCGACATAAATTCCAACCATTAATCACTTCCATAGGCATGAAGCCAGAAGAATAGCACTGTTAAGACTGATTTCAGCTAACCCCTGAAATATTTTGCTCTCAAAAACGTTGCATTTTTCTAGACAAAAAAAGCTTACATGCAGCTTGGCAAGAAGTTAATGTGAAAAGGAAAAGCCAAAATAAAATCAACTTATAAATGCAAAGCCTTGATTTCTGAATGAAAGAGTTTCCACTGCTTCTTCATATATTTTGCCTATATATAAGCCAGGAAACATGTATAATCAGTGAGTTACAGTGCACAGATGTACTGTCTTGTTAATGTGGGATGCAACTCCTCTATCATAAAACAAAAATGCAAAGTCATTTACCTCACTGACAGCCAATTATTGGGCCACAGGGAACATGCAAGAACCGTGTGTGTTTGGCAGATTAAAAGATAAGAATAAACCTATACCACAGAAGATACCAAAGACTTTTCCTTTGCTTGGAGATGGGCACAAGGTCCCAGGAGAGCTCTTTCATTGGGAGTTTTTCCAGGACAGCTGTAAGAGATCCAGTTCACACTCTTGCCCATAATGAATGGGAATAAGTTACACTTTGTGGGAGCACATATATGCTAGTTAGCACCATTTCCTCTGCATTTATATTTTAATTAAACAATCTTTAACAGAAATCAGACTGATAGCAAGTCCCCCCAAAACAAGCACACAAAAAAGCCCCTGCCTCTTCAGCTGCAACAGCAGGGAGCTTAGATTCTCAGTCATGGCTGTAAAATTGCAATACAACACCACATAACAAACCCCAAGAAAATTATTACAGGATCTTGGTATGTACATAAAGTAAATAAAAACATGTGCAGATACATCCTATCCTCATATCTCAATAACACTAAGCAATAACTAGTCAATGAGTTATTCATGACATTCTTTACAGCAAGAGGCAATTTAATTTTCCCTTCTTCTTTTGTTCTATTCTAAACATTTATTCCAGGGAGTGGAATTTTAAGTACATATGGACATGTAAAGTTTTACATAGAAAGCTGAGAATTATTTGTCATCCATTTATAGAATATTAACAGCTTCATGATTCTTTTCCCCTTTTTGTCACCAACATGACACACATTTTTCACTGCTGTGTCCAAGAATTAAAACTAGTAAATAAAAAGAAAATGGTACAAGGGTACTGAAGCTGAGCTCTGGATCTATAAAGCAGAGAGAAAAGTGTCCCTCTCTCCAGATACCACAGCTCAGAGCAGTGATGCCATGATGGAGCACCAGCACTGCTGGCAGATGCTGGGGACTCACCATCTGCACCTGTGCTGAAGGCAGCAAACCACCTGGAGACACATCAGAAACCTTCTTGTCTGTATTCTCCACATTTTGGTGCTCTTCAATCTCTCCACTCCTTAAATCTCTCCAAACAAGGTTTGCAATAAAAGTTAGTAATGAGAAGAATGAAGTGGCAATGCATTTCTTAGGAAGAACAAATGTTAAGCAATAAAGCAATGCAGAACCAGCATTATTGCTGTTCATTTTTTTAATATTGCCAGAAGTACAGTGGATCATTTTCTGTCCCTTGTGTGTGCAACCATGGTACTTCACAAAGCCTTATATTAATCTACTTTTTCATCTGTGATGTTGCTGAATTGGTAATAGATGTACCAGGAAAACCAAAAATTTACCCTTTTTTATATTTAAAATTATTCTGATTTTTAAATATTAATTTTAAAACATTTTACATTTGAAAGCAATATATATTTTGATACATTAACCCATGTTCTATATTTCCAGAAACCTGATTGGGGTTTTCTTGTTTCCTTAATCAAAAGCTTTTCACGTAAAACACGTTTGTGTCACAGGAAAACACAGTCCCAGAGTTAATTTTTACTAATTAAAGTAGAAGATTTGTCCTTTTACTTCAGAAGGGTGGAAATTGTGTCCTATCAGTTGGATGGGACACAGTGGAAAACACCTAGTGCTTCAGCTGATGTAACCTAAGAGATGAAACCACAGTTTCACTCCAAAACAGAAATGTGCTAAAGTCAGTCTGTATATAAAAATACCATCAATTATACTATAAATGGTCTCTACATATTGGGAGATTGTTGAATAAAAATGTATAAAATCACAAAAAATGTGGCAATTTTATATTTGCTTTCTGTTCTGAGCTGAAGTAACAAACTTTGCAGATGCAGAATGTCAGTAAGCATCTGAAAGAAAAATCTGTATTTGTATTCTGAGAACTCAGAGGCACTTAACATTGGTTTTGTAATTTATTACCAACATGGGAATCATAACTTTCAGAAAAGCCTGTGAGTTTCTCAAACTATATTCCCAGCATCAACCTATTTACAGAAAGAATTTCAATGAGAATTACAATTATATGTGGGGCTGATGAAAAGCATCTTTTCCCACATTGGTTCTGCTAGAAACTGTCAATCAAAGCATATTTCAGTATTTTCTATCTTCATGATGAAATTAGGGAATGCATATACACTAATTGCTCCCAAAAAGTTTAAAAAAAAAAAAAAAAAAAAAAAAAAAAAAAAAAAAAAAAAATTATTTTTTTTTTTTGTAAAAAAAAAAAAAAAAAAAAAAAAAAAAAAAAAAAAAAAAAGAGTTTTATGTATTTCATTGCTTACCTCTAGTGTATTAATGTCTATACAAAATTCAGCACAGAACAGCCAATTAAAAATATGTGTTGCTAGATACCTACATTTGCAAACTGGCCTCTATTAAACTCTTGTCTACCATCAGCCAGATCATCATTACAATTGCTACAACTGGTCTCTCAAAGAGTGCTCAAAGCCCAGCTTCTACACATTTCTCTTAAAAAAAGCTACAAAATATTTGGGTCATTTATACAGCTTCTGTATTTCTAGAGTGCTTAGTAGACACAACAGTATTCTTTAATATTGCCCTAAAATGCCATTAACATAAACTTCAATTAGATGAATGATACCCTCTGTTTCCTAGGAACACTGGATACAAAGAATGTTTATGTAGCATTTTCTAGTACTTTCTCCTCAGGCTTAGATCCAGTACTTAGAAAATACCTTGGAAGTGCTGCTCCAGAAATCAGTTGACAGATTTCTCTGTCCTTTTGACTGTTATTCTTTCAAAAGGAGAAATTAATATTTGAATATAAAGAGATATGTTCCCCAAAAATCATAAAGTTGGAAGTCTCAGAAAGAACCATAATTATATTCCTACCATGTCACATCTGTGGTTCTCTTCAGAAGCCTCACAGAGATGATTGAGCAGAATCTTGCCCTGAGTGTGATTTTCAGCAAAGTGGTAGCATCTAAAACATGGCTGCTAACTTTGGACATAGTGTTTTGAGAGAACTACAGAACAGTTGGTGAACAATTACAGGGTTTGGCTAGTAATCACAAAACAGCATTAAAAGAGTTCAATTGCAATTACAGTTATTTTCTTGGCAGGTATTAATGAATGCATTTAATATTTTAGTGGAGATATTAGGTTTCTAATTAGATTAGATGTCTAACACCAAGTATTAGATTTAAAGAATCATCACTCTAATGTCTGACTCATAAAGATACAGAGTCAACTATCTATGACAATAATTTTAGAATCTCTTTTTCTCAGGCAAGGATCTCTAAAAAACAAAAGCAATATTGAATAACTGGATTAGGATGCAAACAAACGCAGGTGTGCTCCAAATGATGTATGCTACAGAATGGTTGATAAGATCTCACATGTAACAGTTGGCCAAGTTTAGTGATTTACAATAGAAATTTACCTGGTCACTCAATTTCTTAGCATAACTAATATTGCTGTGTAATTCTGGTTGCCCTTCTGCATGCTCAGTATTAACTACAGGCTTAAAAACAAACACTGCTGTTAAAACAGCATCCTTTAAATCTAATCAGTGGATTTGACCTATCAATTTGATATTTCCTGAAAAGCAAAAGCTTATGTCTCAACATGGATTTTCCCCTTCCCTTTGTTTATGTAATTTAGATACATCACTCTTTGGAGGGCAAGAGCTCAAGCACAGCCGGTGTCTCAGCAGAGAACCTTTTCACAAGCCCAAGACAGGCCCTATATGCTACAGCCCACTCAGCCAGCACATACCCTAAAGCTGGCTGCTATTTCCAGTGTGGGTATTCTGATCCCAAGTGGTAGTGGGCTGCCAGCCACCACCAAAGATTACAGTAAGAGTGGTGAACACTGGCACGGGTTGCCCAGAGAGGTGGTGGATGCTCCATCCCTGGAAACATTCAAGGTCAGGGTGGATAAGGCTTTGAGCAACCTCATCTATTTGAAGCTAAATCCCTGCTTATCACAGGCTGTTGTCTTGATGGACTAGATGCCTTGAAAGGTCCATTCCAACCCAAACCATTGTATGATGATTCTGTGTTTTGTAGAAGTAAAGTCACTAACAGCAGCTCTTGTAGACAAAATCCTTGTAGTCAAAACCTCTGGAGCTCGACATACAGCGAAACACAGAATTCATTATTTTTAAATGAATGGGGGCTGCTGAACTGCTTTATTGCTACAGGAAAAGGGATGCTTCTGCTTTTTAAGTCACAGCATTAACTTCTGGCATTCATACATTTCAATTCTAAAAGCAATGGAAACATCTAACCCAAATTCCATTTAAAAAAAAGCAGTTTTCACATGAGGTTAGGTCTTTTGAAAGATTTTCAACATTGGTGATGCTCACAACAGTGTGGGAAAAATCCTGAATACAACGAAGATGATTGTCCAGCTCACAGTCTCTGTACAGGTACCATACACAATTAATACCACTCCTTGTCAAAATAAAAATCAAGTTTTAAAAGGAATATCTAGCTAAAAATTGAATTTTGATTATCCAGATCTCTGGCTCACTAATGAATTATTGTTCTTCCTGCTAGTATCGGAGAACGTCAAGATTACACGAGATTCACTGATGTTTTAAAAATGGTATTTAAGTATTAACACTAGGAAACACTCAGTTGAGAGCTCTGTCTTCAACTCTTTTCTCCATTATTGGACCAAGTGTAGTATTTAGGGAGCTGTGGCAGTCTTTTCTCACTGCTGTTCCAGAGAGGCACCTTGAAGTGATGTGGAAGTACTTTGCTGTGTCTGGAGCCATGAGCTTTGTTTCTGCCTTATGTAAAGTGAGAGCAACAACATATCTGACATACATATCCTGAGACTTAATGCCAAAGAAGAAGCTGACTTCAGACAACTAAATAATTAACCTTTATGAATAAGCAAAGGATTTGCCACTGACCCACTTCCCAAAGATGGCTGCATGAGGCTGACAACACTCCTCTTTCATCAGCACCACAACAAACATCTCACATCACTTTTGTCCTTTCCTCCATATTTTTCAGTGCTGTGAAGTTCCAAGAAGTGTCTTGAAAGCCACTCAGCTGTGTAAAAAAGGTGTGGGAAAACTAAGGGCTGCTCAGCACTTTGCAGCTCAAAGGCCCCTTAGTGCCCTTGGTATTTTTGTCCGAAGATGGTGAAAGACAGACTGCCCAAAGTTTCTTGTGCCAGCCCCTGTGCAGGACACTGCAGGAGCTGCATGCAGCCTCTGCACATTGGGCTCAACACGTGTGTGATGGCAGCATGAGGAGATGAGGTGATTTCAGCCATGCCTTGTGAAGCCCCTCTAGACAAAACCTGAGTGCAAGCAGTGCCTGAGGGTGAAGTATGTCCTCTCCTCCATGCTCTGTTAGCACCAGTGTGCTCCCAAAATAAAAGAGGACCATATCTGTGTGGGTACTTCTGTGATGATGAAACTCTCCCAGCAGAGAGAAGACTGCATCGACATCAAAGGAGGTTTGCTGGCTTGGTTTTATGGGTGAGGCTTCACGTACAAGTATCTTCTTTCACAGAAATAATCAATGCCTTCAGGGGTTTCTGCCAGCTCCTCCTCCCTCTTTCCTGCCATTGCTATGTGCCCATCCCATATGCAGGGTGCCATTGCTTAAGCATTGGAATCTGGTGCCTTTCAGGGTGCTTCAAGGTATTGCTTGGCTTTGCAGATATAACAGAAAATTTAAAGCAGCTCAGTGCCTTCACAGAGGAGCAAATGGAATTGAGATTGATACCCTAAGGGCCATAAAATGGCACCAGACACTTACATGTAGGCATCTGCATGTCACCCTTATTTCCACTGACAGTAATGGTTCCTTAAGCACTTTGTATGAATGTAGATACCTATTTCTAGACACCAAACTGCAGTTGTTTTCATCTAGAGCTGAATCCTGCTCTTCAATCTCTGCAGAGCAGACCTCACCATGAGCTGAAAAGCCACTGCTATTTTAAATATTTGGGGGTTTTATTCTCCTTTAGCAGCATACATACTATTAATGCTGTTACACACGGGGGCTCTTATCAGGATTGGATTGAACTAGACACTCAAATGGCAAGAAGCATATCTGACCCAAACTTTTCAAAATGGCATGAAATAAAAGATTCAGAATTTAAAGTGATCATAACAAAATAAGTTCAAATGTTGAGATAAACTAATTTATATGAGTACACTCAGGTTTTAGATGACAGAATGACTAGCCATTACAGATGATGTCAGCTGTTCAGTGAGGACAACTGAAGACAATTAAAGCACATTGGAATTTGTACAGAAAGAGTAGTTAAGGATTTTATAAACAGAGTCCATATTGCACTCCCAGTACTCCCAAGCATCTCTTACTGCTAAATTAAAATGGAACAAAATAATAGCAAACTCAGAGCAAAGTATGCTTTGATGTTTTGTTCAGAGAATCAAATTCAAGCATAATCCACCTTCTGTTTCACAAGGTAGTGCAGTTATTAAATTAGTTTAGGTTGTAACATTATTTCCATGAAAAAGAAAAAAATCCCTTTTTACATAAGGAAAGGAAAAATTGCCTATATCTGGGCTGTCAGTGTAGCATTCCATATTTTCCTAGGATTCAGTCTTACACATGCAATAAAATGGTAATGCTCTTTTTTAATCTTTAGCAGCTACTGAAATAACAAAGGCGTGATTATAAGCAAAGACAGATTCCAGATTGATCCTGACCTTACAATATAAAATCCCTCAGCTTGTCAAAATAAGGTGGCATCCTGGAAACATATGAGACTTGTATAAATGGGTAAAAACCTTGAAAGAAGACTTTTAATACTAGGATTATTAACTACAAATACTACTGTATTAACTGCAGAGATATATTTACCCTGAAGTCCTGTTTTCAAAAGGAATTGGACTCACCCTGAGCCCATTCAAAATGTCTCACCCAATCACATGTATCAAACCAACGTGTCTGTTCAAGAGCTGTTCACAATCCTCAAAATAAAGGTCCAGGACTAGAGCCACCAGATAGCTCTGTTCCTAGCCACAACCGATTTTTTATTGCATCTAGACTTCCACTGAGAATAAGATTCAAAATTAACCTGACATATCTTATTAAAAATGCACATGGTTTAAAAAAATTAAAAAGGAGCTAATTGAGTTACAAGATGAGGTGCAATGAAAAAAATATATCATGCAGGTGGGATTTAATAGGAAAAAGAATATACCACCATCAGGCAAAGATGTTGACTGTAGCAAACCAAAGAAACATTGAGAGAATTCATCCTGGAATAGCTTGGCTTTGTGATCTTTGTGATCTTGGCTTGCTAAAGGGTAGAGTATTTCTCATGGAACTGTAAGTACTAAAGAAGATAAACTCTCTTCCCTTAATCAGTGGATTTGAAAATTCACCATCAGGGATTTTACAGCAACAGATGGCACATCTGTATCTGAGTTTCCTTGTTATTTTCCTGCCCTGTAACAACATCATGATGGTTTTGCACCTACATACTGTACACATTGAAATATAATTTGGAATAACTTTACAATTACATTATTGTCTCCAGTTCCCATTTTGAATTTTGTCCCCTTTGTATTTTGAGTGTAAGGATAATTTCAGGGTAGCTCATGGAATCATGGAATGGTTTAGGTTGAAAAGGACTTTAAAGATCATCTAGTTCCAATCCCCCTGCCATGGGCAGCAACACCTTCTACTACACCAGGTAGCTCAGAGCACCATCCAACCTGGCATTGAACACTTCCAGGATGGGGTATCCACAAAGTTCCCTGGGCAACCTGTCCCAGTGCCTTACCATCCTCACAGAGAAGAATTTCTAACATCTAATAACTCTCTTTCATTTCAAAGCCATCATCCCTATCACTACATGCCCTTATAAGAAAGTACGTCTCTGGCTCTCTTGTAAGCCCCCTTTAGAAAGCTGCTACAACTCATATTTCTTCAATTTAGGATTCCTCAGGATAACACAATTAAATGATCCCTTTAACTTAGCCAGCTATTTTGAAACTCTGAGACCAAAGCTCACCTGGGGATAAATTAATGGTTAATGGCCTTGTGATGCACCTACATAATCAAACTTCTCTCCTCTGTTTTCCCACATTGCTTTGTATCCACGTGTGCTGTGCCGTCCTGAGCACAAATTGCCTGGATGTTACCTCCTTGTGGAAAGGCTGGCAGGCAGCCACAGGGCCCCATGTGTGACTGTACTCCTGGAAACACACTCCAGCAATACTACAGAGGTTGTGCCTTATGTATGTGTGTGGAGCCACGTAGAGGTCATGGACTTGGCAGTCTGGGAAGAGGAGACCATTTAGTCCTGCCTCAACAACAGCCGTGATGATGTGAAGATACACAGATGTGTATCAAAGCCACGCTGAGAGGGGTCACTCTGGGAACACTGCTCAAAGCAAACAAAGGGCCTCTGGCACAATGATTTAAAAACAAACCTCTGGAAAGAAGCAGAATCCTGGCAATGCTCCAAGTACCTTTCCCAAGTACCTCTGAGCAACAGATGGACTTTTTCCAGCAAAGCCACCGGTTATGTATAACACAGACAAAAGGCATAGAGGAGTTCATGGTCCTTACCCAGGCCTCCAGTGACAGCGAGCTTCCTTTCCCCATACCGGAGGCCAGAGCAGAACCTGGGAGAACAGAAAGCTCTTTCACCTCTGCACGCACGCACACGGAGCGGGAGCGTCTAGCCAGCCCTCAGCCAGTCACTGTGGGACTGCCGTGGTTTCAAATAAAAATAGTGTGATGGAGGTATGTTTATGAAAACATCAAATACAGAAAAGAAAGGCAATGTAAAACACTTTCCTTTTTATAAGGCATATTTAGCATTTTACAAGGTATACTTTCCCAAGTGAGGAATGGAAAATTGCAAAGACTTTGAAAGCACTCAGGCAGACTCAGTGTCATTAAATGTTTATTCAGTACAGTCACTCCAGAGAACTGCATTCTGTATGTGCCTGCAAGTAATAAGACCTTAAGACAAGAATGATGCTCTCTTTTGACCTGAAAATCACAGCCTTTATCAGTGTTTGCAGACGTAAATAATTTTCTATTCCCATCTGCAGCAGCTTTGACAGACTGTGCTTCTCAGTGGTGTCACTGGGTTATTTTGCTGCTTTGTCTCCTGCCTTGCTACATAAGCTCATTACTGATTCTTGGTGGCTTCCATCAGACCTCCATGTTCCACACAGGAGGTGGGTGTGTGAGAGTACAAAGGCTTACATGCCTGTTTCCTGCCATCTCCTATCTCCTAAACCCCAGGCTAACTATTCCACAGCTTTACCCTGATTGCACTTAAAATTAAAAGTACTCATGTTTTCACCCTGAATATTCTCTACTACAGTTTAAGCCATGCTACAGCTTATGTGACACTTTCTCCACAGCTGGAGGACTGCAGTAGCCTTATAAAGAATATTTGAAGGCTACTGTTATATGTCCTTCAATTGTCTCAAGCCTCAAACTAATTGCAGGAGTCAACTCTGCGGCAATGCTCTGAAATTTTTGCGTTTCTCACACGGAATGCCTCTAAGAGGTATTTTAAAGAAAACAGTGCTGCCTGTGTTTGAAGAAGACAATACCAGATGCTTGACCAGAACTCTAAATGCTTCTTTTGGGAGAACATCAGTGTTGTTCTTCCGCAGGGGCAGATGCAAGAAAGCAGACAGCGTAACTGTTTCAAAACAGTTACTATTCAGTAGTGCAAACAATGCATAAAGCTCCAAATTCAGGATTTAAACTGAAGGATCCTACTCTGTGGCAACTAAAAATGCAAAATGAGTCTAAGAAAATAATAAATACTTCCCAGAATATAAAGTCATGCTCATAATTCTTGTCCCTGCAAATGAAATGTAGTTTCTTAAGTCAACTCGGTAGAAAAGCTGCTCAAGATTATTTCATCACTAAATCATAGAACTGATTTACTTCTCCCTCGAGAAGCTGAATACAGTTCAGGCCACTATTTTCCAATTTTCAAAAGCACTTCTAGTCCAATCTATTACATATATTTCTAAAATGTCTGTCGCTTCAGTCTCTTGGCACACTTTAGATAACATTCACCAGTTTAAAAAATAAGTTAATGCGCTCCCCCCATCCACGTCTCCAAATCGCAGCTTTTGTGATTGCTCTACGCGAGTTACCATCAGGTCCGACTGTACCTAGTGCTTTGTGACGCCTGACGAACGCTGGGCATCTTAGCTTTCTGTTCAATTACACTGAGTTTAAGGACGGGACACGAAACTAGGAGAACGCCGTGGTAAAATTCTGCTTTGCATGAAAGGTTTCTGGAAGTGAAGCTCATCCCTGTGGGATACACGCTGACGGGTGCATCAGCCCCCGCGCCGCTTCCATCAGGCACCGCTGAACGCAGGTGCGTGTCTGCAGCTGTGCACAGCCGCAGCCTGCACAGTCCGAGTGAATCCAAGGTGAAAACCAGCCAAAGGTCTGGGTTTTTTTCACTAGAACTACCTCTCCAGGCCCTTCAGATCTGAATTAGACACGGGTACGAGCAGCGTTCGGGATAAAGGCGGCACCGGCCATCGACACGCTCGGCCGCTCGGCGGGGCTCCCTGCTCGGAGCTGCGCAGCGCGGCGGCGGAANCAGCGTCCACATCCGCATGGGTAAGGACTGCGGATGAGTGGGAAAGGCGCACGGCCCCGCCTCAGCCCACCCGAGCGCTTGCGGAGAGGTCCCCGTTGCCCCCAGTGGCGGGGCGGTCCGGGACGCCGCGCCCTGCGCTCCCTCAGCAGGTGCTGTGTGATAGCCCGGTCACCTCTGGCCTTCAGAGCTGCGGTCGGGTTCCGCGCAGTGTTTAGCATGGCTGACGTTGTGAGTGCGGAACCAGGGCGCTATTTAGTCCAGGTTAGGCCGCAAGGGTGAGAGACCGCGGCCGGCGAAAGGCTTTGTCGTTTAACCGTAAAGGGAGTAGAGCTTCCCCTGAGAGGAGTTACCCCGTGTGCCCGGTACCCTGTGTAGATTGAGATTTCATTTTGTCCAGAGTGATGAGTTTTGAAGTCCAAACATGATGCATGAGATGCGTAGTCCCTGCAGAGAAGCACTTCCCCGGGGGTGTTGAAGGAAAGCCTGGACGTCGCACTTGTTGCCATGGTGTGTCTGACGCGGCCGTCTTCGGCCGTAGGTTGGAATCAGTGATCGGAGAGATCTTTTCTAGCCCTATTCATTCTGCGATTCGTAAATATTAGAATTCGTGACTGTAAGTACAGAAGTTGTACAATGAGAGTGAAGGATTTGAATTGCTTCTGTGAGGTGTTAGAACTTTTGGCTCTTCCACCGAACATTTGGCATGCCGAGAGGCTATACTAATGTCCATGAAATCCCGTTTTGCTCTTCATGTGCAGGTCTGAAACGCATTGGGTACTCCCGTAGGATGTGTCTAATCAGTAATCCTTGCTGAGACGGTGTTACTGGACACATTTTGGAATAAAAATGGCTACGTGCTGTGAAGTCTTTTATTATTTATTTCTGATAATCAGGAGAGCACTTCCTATTAAAATACAGTTTTATCTTGTTTGAAAAATAGGGGTGTGCCATAGGAAATATGAAACAGGTAATGCCACAAGCAAAATTGCTGATACATTTAGTAATGTGGGGGGAAGGCTTTCCCAGCTAGAAGGCTACTTCTAGGTTTGGTCAGTTTATTATGACAGAGTAGGCCCCAGTCCCTCATGGATTACAGGTGTATTTCACTTTACCTGCCGCAAGCAAGTAATTCAGTTCCTTGTTGTATGTGCTCTTAAACTTGTTTAAACTGTGCTATTAATGACTGATTTCCCCCTCCCCCCCATAAGCTTATTCTTCCTTCTACAGAATTTTGGCTAATGGACTTGGTCTCCATCTATTCAGAACAGAGAATATCTGTATGATATATCTATATGTCCTGAACTACACTTTTCTTTCTGTAATTCTAGAATTAAGAAGCTTGTTAAGTCTAGGATTTTTTCCAGCCTGTGCCTGTGGATATTGTTTCAATACAATGCAAGTTGTAAATTATGATAAATTATATTTAATATGATGGAAAGGCAATCAAATAGACATTAATGTAAAAACTTTACCTTTTTAAACTTTTATAGCTGTTTCTGCCTTCCATGTTAATCCTCTGTCAGTGAGGTCCATTAAGACACCAGTAACATGATAGAGAAGGTATGCCCTTAGTGAGAATGGGTGTACATAGGTCTTAAACTAATCCAAACTAAATTCCTTGCAAATGTTTTCTATATTTCTTTTGTCATCATTGTTAATGATTAAATAATGATGTCCAGGAATAAATGTGATTTTGCTGTAATACTGTGTCAATTTTTTAAAGTCAAGTGGCTTTTTACAACTTTGTTCTGTGCTTTTTCACTATGACTTGATAGTGGTTCCTTATGAAAATGAAAACTTGTATCTGATTTACTGTTGAACTTTGAAAGTGTAAGTCAAAAGTGGTTTCATTTTTATTTTCCTTGTTCCAGCGTTTCTGCGAAAGGTCTACAGCATTCTTTCTGTTCAAGTTCTGTTGACCACAGTCACATCTGCAGTTTTCCTATACTCTGCAGGAGTGCAGGCATTTGTTCATGAGAGGTAAATTCTAAGCTGAAATGCAGCTGTTTAACATGTGTTAGTTATAATTTATGTAACTTGTTGCTACACCTCAGTCTTCCTAATGATTTTTATAAATCATGTTTTGTTTCTGTAATATATTTTTAACTTGATTGGGGAGTAACTTTTCTTCTCTTTTTTTCCTTTGTTTACTATGAAAACTATAATTTTTTGTTGTGTTGTTGTTTATTTTAATCAATGCTTTATTAATAGTGCTTATTTCAATATTAGTGCTATGCATACTTTTAGATGAGTTGCAGAACATCTCAGTTAATGACATTTCTTGTTTTACAGTCTAAATACTTTTAGAATCTCTTTGGAATGCTGATGTTTATAGGTGTCTCTTCCAAAAAGCAGAATCATGTTTTATTCCTTTTCCTCCCCCTCCCATCTTCTTTTTCCCCTTACCCCCTCCGCACTCCTCCAAAAGAATTAGTCTGATTAAATTCCTGTGGGTGTGCTTCTTTTTGCCTCTCAGATTTTCATGATAAAATAAGTTTCAAAATACAAGCTATGGTGAACAGGCCAGGGAAAGGAACAGCTGGGAGAGGAGGAGAGCATTGAGTCTAGTTTCTGTTTTCTTCAAAGCTCACTTTTGGACTTTCGCTTTCACTTTAAAACCCACATTAAAAGGGAGGATTAAACACTGCATGGAAGTCTCAGTTTCTGTATAACCTATAGTGTATACAACAGTGGTTGTAAAACTACAGTTTTCTACTTAAATCTGCTAATTTAAAATTGTTCTGCTCACTTAGAACTGCTGTGATTATTTGTTTGATGTTAGTGCCAGTTTTTTTTTGGAAAGCTACTTGAATGATTTAGCAATACTTACTGGTCAGTACTGATTTTCTTTGATGCAGTTAGTGCCCATGTTTATTGCATTTGGGTGCTTATGAAAAATAGTTCTCTGAATATGGAGTGCAGAACAGGCAAAACAGTACATTTACTTTAATACTCCTACTTTGTATGGATGGATTTTCTTCTTTGTATCTCTTAATTTCCAGGCAATGGATTCCTGGGCCATCTTTAGCTTTAGTATGAAAAAGTTGCTTTTGCTTGTGACTGTACTATCTTTAATTGATTATCTGTAGTAGTATGTTTTAGAATGGTTTTATTGTAAACTTGCATTACATTTACTTTGGATATCTTCCTAGATGATCACTCAAAAATTTGGTTTTATATAAACTGTTCCATAGTCTGACAGATATTTAAGTTTGATTACTTTTTTTTTTTTTTTTTTTTAAATATGGAATTTCATAGGCCTGCCTTGCTTTTGATATCTGGATTTGGATCTCTGGCTGTAATTGTGGCACTGACCCTCTACAGACACCAGCACCCTGTTAATTTATACTTGCTGTTTGGATTTGTAAGTGTTTAATTAAATTAAATTATTAATTGATTAATTAATTCAATTTAATAGTCACTAGAATATCTTGCATTGTAATTAATTCCTTGAAGCTAGAGGTATGTAATTTGTTTTTCTTGTATTTCTTGAAAGACGTTCTATATATTTATGAAAGTCTGATTTACTTTTTGGAGATTCTGTCCATAGCTTGTTCTTATGGACTTCAGGCACTGCAGGTTCTTTCAGCATCTTTTTAGGAAGAGTGTTAGAATTGGAAACAGTTTGAGCAAGGATTTTTGTGTGCGTGTGTGTACTGTTGATGTCAGGGATTTTTTCTATGGAACTGCTCAGTAGGAAAGGAGGAGGTATTCCTGTTACCTAAATTGTTTAATGGCTGGCCTCCAGCAGAGATCAAACCAGCCATCCTGTTTATTCTTCCAGTTGTTGTCTTTTTGATGATAAATTCTGAGCATATTTCCAGCACAGGCAGATCAGTCAGAGCTGTCCTCAAATTTCAGTCTTCTGCCTGATGTTGTGAATATATAGATCCAGGCAAACAGTTGCTCTTGGATATTTTGGATTCTGTAGCAAATCAATCTTTTGAAAAGAAGTCACAGTAGCGCAATTAAAATTTGATGCTTTAAGAGTTGCTTAAATTGTATTTATGATAAAACAGAAAGACAGCTTTGCTGTGCAAAGTAAACAGATTGTTTAAAGGCTAAGTGTGGAAAGGAAACTCATGCACTTTGTTAGGCAGCTGTCCAACAAGATATTAAAAACTTACCAGTTTTATAGCCCCTTGAATAGATTGTAAGAAGTGTCATATAAATGCTGTGCACTTACAGTAGAAAATGTGACATTTTTCTATAGGGTCAGTCTTGCACTCATTTTCATTTTGTATTGCACTCTCTCTATGTAATACAACTTCCAGCCCAGTAAGATAGTATGATTGCCATTTTCTTGTTGAAAATTAAACCTGTTTTCATACACAAGGGTTTAACAGGAAACCTAATATTTAATGGTTTGATTTTTTTCTTATCCTTGTATTTCTTTGGGTTTGCTTTTTGTAGACGCTACTGGAAGCACTGACAGTTGCCATTACAGGTAAATAGTAGCCATCCTATTGTCTGATTCCGTAAAGAATTTGGAAAATGAATCCATTATGTTGTACTAATTGCCATTAGGGTTTTCTAGATGTTACCGTTCGAAAATTTTATTGACAGTGATAGGAGTTTAGCAAAACCAGGGAATCAAGGGGGGAAACTGAATTCTGATTCAAAAATGAAACTGTATAAACTTGAAGTGAGAAATGAGTTGGGGAATCCATTCTTTCAGTGTAGCTAAAAATGTTCTCTTTCATAATGTTCAGCTCTCAGCAGAGCTGATCTTCAAGTTGAGATAGTCCTACCTGCCCTTTCCTCAAAGGGAATCTGAGTTTGGAGAATTCTGTACTTCATGGTGAAGATTGAAATGAGGCAGTGTGCAGACTTGAACTATACCTTACAGCATGAGGTGAAACCTCTTCATTGTGGCTTATGATCTCCTGATTTGGGGAAAGATTAAGGAAGGAGGGAAGAAAAAGGTTACGCTTGTTTCTGCTATCTTTCCCCTCCTGTCCCCTGTTAAAAACTTTGAGCCTTTAAAGGGGATTGATTTATTTTTCCCCTTGTTTCAGTATAATGAAAAATTAATATAGTTTTTTTTCCTTAAGATCTCTGTTATTGTTTTGTTGGTGTTTTCATAATTCTGACTAGGAAAGACCTGTTACTTCCATTTAAGAATCTACAGCTATAAAATAACTGTCAAACTGAGCTAGTACAAGATCCCTGAGTCCTATGATCATGAATTTGAAATGCAAAGACAACTTCAGGCATAATTTACTTAATTTTGTTCACAGTTAAATTTGAATTTCTCTTTCCTCAAAAGATAACTCAGCAAATACATCGTGTAGTGTTCTTTAATTGACAAATTACTTTTTCTGCTTATAGTGAGTTTCTATGATGTCTCTGTCGTCTTGCAAGCCTTTATTCTTACTACTGCTGTATTTCTTGGATTGACTGCATATACCTTGCAATCAAAGAGAGACTTCAGCAAATTTGGAGCAGGGTATGTTGTTATATTCATGATTTTTTAAATTTGTTTTTTCTTTCTTAAAGCAAGCTTTGCAGGTATAATAAGGAATACAGGTCAATAGAACCTGCTTCAAGGGAATCGTGAGGGTTATTTATTTTAAATTATTTATTTTATCCAATTCTGATCCTTGGTAAATTCTTTTCAGTGATAAAGAATCCTAAAAAAAACATAGAAAACTAGTTTACTTGGGTTTTTCACTGAGAAAGAAGGCAGATGTTTCAAATCTTTAAAAAAACTGAAGTTAGAACATAACTTTTGACAGCTTTATAAAACATCTACTGCTGACACCAGTGAACAGTTGGCAGCTAAGAATGCCAGATGTTTACTTGCCAAATATATTGTGAGGAGGTTTTAGAAGAAAGGATGATATTTTAAGTGAAGTCTAAAAGAAAGTATATTGTTGGTCACTGTAATTTATTTTCTTTCAGCCTCTTCGCTTGTTTGTGGATTTTAATCTTCTCGGGTTTCTTGAGGGTAAGATATTTCATGTTCACAGTTAAAGGATGCTCACAGAATCACAGAATGGTGTGGGTTGGAAGGGACCTTAAAGATCATCTAGTCAACCCCCCTGCCATGAGCGGGGACACCTTTCACTAAGACCAGGTCACTGATCAGAGCCTGACCTTTTTACTAACTTCTAGTATAACTACAGGTTTGGATCAGCCCAATATAGCTTAATGAAAGAAAATTCCTAGCCAGATCCATTCATGCTGGTGATCTTTTAACCACACATTTTCAATTTAGATTTTTGTTGGGTGCTGTTCTTGCCAACATAAAAGGGATATTTGGGTTGATTGACAAACTTTGTTAATTGAGATCCACTAGTTGATGAAGAGAATGTGAAGGAGATTTGAGATTTAATTGTGTTTTGATTTTCTAGTTGTTCTGCTGTTAGTATTCTGGAGACCAGAGCTTCCTCCCTCTTAAGTGGAGGCGCTTTTACACAGAGATTGTTTGACTGGAGAGTGTGTGGAATAAGAGCATTGAAATATCACCATGATACCGTGGTTTTGTGTACATAACATTAGAAAGAATGTATTTTAAATGTGGCATATCATTATGCAAGGATTTTAATATTAAAAAGAAAGAAATTGACAAGTATCTTTTTCATATTTTATCTGCCTCCAGCTGTTTTTCTATAGTGAGACAATAGAGTTGGTGTTTGCTGCTGCTGGAGCTCTTCTGTTCTGTGGATTTATTATTTATGACACTCATTTGCTGATGCACAAATTGTCCCCTGAAGAGTACATACTGGCTTCAATCAATCTCTACTTGGACATCATAAATCTGTTCTTACACCTGCTGCGTTTTCTGGAGGCATTTAATAAAAAATAGTCAAAAGTGGTATGGTTTGACTACAGCACAATTCAAGTTAAGCATTTGGATGATCTGCAAACTCAGTAGTGCTGCCTTCTAAAGACTGAATCTTTATTAATGTTTGCATTCCATGAATATTGATCCTTCCTTAGGGGGAAAAATGGCTTTTTACATAGCTACAGATATAGTAGTTTTCTCCAGACCGTGTATTTTACATTGTTAACATGCTGTTGCCATTACAGTCACTTTTTTAATCACTTAATTTGCAATTGATGTAATTAATGATTAAAATTTTGCCAACTCCTGATTGCTCCAGAGTAAGCTTCCTTACTGTTCTGTAGCTGCTGAAAATGTTTCCTTTGGGATTGATCATCCATTTACGTACCACGTAAGGGTAGCACGACTTTACCATTGTGCAATGTTTTACTAGGATATTTTTTAAGGGTTTTGTTTTGTTTTGGGGTTTTTTTGTTTGTTTGTTTGTTTTTGTTTTTTGTTTGGTAAAATGAAATGCTGTCTCTGACAATCTGTCCTTGCTAAGGGCTGTCACTGTGGAAGCTATGAGTGTGTTAATTAAAGGGAATGTTCTTAATTTTAGTATTATTTATTGCCTATCTTTCAGTGTTCTGAAAAATCATTTGGAGATTGATTATAACATTTTGTCAACTTGTGTATAATAAAACTCACTGTGTGTCAATAAAAATTGGAAAGTCTTTAGTCTGTTCTTGCAACTGAGACTGGAGAACTTTCAGGATGCTAGGAATGAACGCTGCAAATGGGCCGGTGCTGGCAGGGTAGAGGTGCTGTGACTGTTGCTGCTTCCCACGCTATGGAGATGCTGGAGGGGCAGGGAGAATAAAAACTATTTTGAAAGCTTCCTTCCTATTCCGTGAGGGATTGTTACTGCTCGCCCGTGCTGTCAGTGAGAGGTGAACGACGAGGAACGCAGCTCTTGGGCAAAATGCGCGTCGTGCCTGCCACACGCTGGGGCAGGTGCGCTTTTCGTGAGGCTGTCGAAGTACGACTCCGGATGGGTTTAAGCGAGTGTGATAATCTCTCCCTTTGCCTTAGGATTTCATTCAGAACAGCAGGGAAGGAGCTAGGAATAAAACCTTGCTTTTTAGGTGTGATGGAACACTTGTTTATCTTTTCACGCCTCGCCCTGGTCGCGCAGCGGTGTGTGAGCGAGAAGCAGGAAGGCGTCTGCGCGCGCGCTCGGAGAGTTACGGTAAGGCCCAACTACCCCGGCGGGAGGCCGGGCGCCTCGGTTTGCGCGTGCGCGGGCGGGCAGCGCGGCCTTGAGCGAGTGTGTGTGGCGGCCTCGTGCGCGCCCGGTGAGCGGAGNTTCGTTCCCCCCCAGGACATGGCGAAGAGCCTGAGGAGCAAATGGAGGAGGAAGATGCGGGCGGAGAAGAGGAAGAAGAACGCGCCCAAGGAGCTGGAGAGGCTGAAGAAGATCCTGGGAGCCAAAGCGGATGTCATCATGGAGGAGGTCAAGGAGGTGGCGACCGTGCTTCCCCCCGAGAAAGTCCTGGAGCAGAAGGGTGAGTCGGGCTCTGGCTGGTTTTTCCTGCTGCAGTCGCCCCGGTGCGGGAGGTCCTGCAGGTGTTAACTGATCCTGCCACTTCCACCGATCAGGCGTGTGCTTGTTATAGGCTGAGAACAGTGAGTCGGAAAGCTTGTCCTTTAAAGCTAAAATACTGAATCTGGTCAATCCGAATTGTATCCGGTCGCTTGTGGAAAAGGTTATTAACGTTTGGTATTGGTATGTAAAGTAAGTAATGTACCGTATGGAGAGGCGTGTCTGACAACATCAGGTTAATAAGGATTCACCCCTTAGCAGTTGTTCCAATCACAGCGTTATGTTTGCTGCCAAACTGTCCTAATTCGAGGAGACGACTGAAAAGACAGAAGTTGGGGTAGGAGTAGTAGGGGCCCGGTTTCTGAATATGAATTGGTGTTGCATTGCACATGGGCGGGAGTGGGTGGTGTCAGGTGTCCACAGATAGTGCTGCCTTCCTCCGTGTGTCTGGGATCGAATGTCAGCTGTAAAGGAAGTAACCCAGGAAGTGAAAACAAAGGTTTTAAATAGCTGCATACTGGATAGGAATTAGAAAGATATCTCCTCTTTCTAAAACTGACATCCAAACTAAATTATAGTCTTATTTTGATTCTCCAATTTCTGCCACTTAAGATGTTCTGATACTGGAAATGGAAATAGAATGGTATGTAAAAATACTTGTCCAATTAAGAGTAGTTTCAAGTATAATTTGTAATTTTATCCATGGTTCTGATTTGTCCCACAAATAAGGTGTGAAAGTTGTTATTTAAGGGATAGTTAGAATTGAATTTCCAAAATGTTCTGGAAGATTGTCAGGCTTCTGATGCTGAAGTTGAACTAGAAATCACTGCCTTAAACCTAGTTTCTGACGTAAATGCATGGCTGTCCTTCCTCCACCTCCTTCCAACTCTGCTGGCAACTTCTCTACAGATGGCCGATTTCACTTGGCTTTTGCAGAGAGATAGCAGCGTCAGAAATACCTAAGAAAATATGTATTTCACAAAACAGCTGCAAGTTTTGTGAAGATAATGATGTCTTCCTTGAGAGGACTTTTCAGGCCTAACTGTGGCCACAAAGGAGTTCACATCTCCAAGTGTTACAAGAACCAAAGTAGATAAAAACTTTACCCATAATATGTACTTTCCACAGACAGATGAATAATTTTCCAACCAAAGAAAGTATATATGTATATATTGGAGACATCTTCCTCTGTTACTTTAGGGTATTGTTTACAGCACGCTGTGAATTTCTTTTCAGTTTCTCCTCTTAAGAAAAAAATAATGTAGGGTATTCCATACTGGATAGGCTTTTGGTTCTGCCACCAGGCCCCTGTGCTGATTCTCTCCTGACTGCAAGTATTGGCAGGCCCCCCAGTTTTGGGCTGCATGAGCACATCTCTGGTGCAGATTCCTGTAAACTATCAGCCTCAGCTGATAAAGTCTTTTTTTGTCTGATAAAGACAGCATAAAAGTCTTTTTTTCCTTTCCATAACACTTGTGATAAAGACTTGAGTTGCAAACATATGGTTTGGGAACAAGGTTGGGATGAAATTACAGAGCACAGTTCCAGTCAGTACTTAGCAAGGTGTTCCTTTTGCACCTTGTTATCTCACCAAGACATGACATTTGTAGAGTGTTAGCCAGCTGGGGATGCTGTTCTTGGGAGTGACCATGTCATGGGCAGTCTTCCTCATCATCCTAGAGATTTATCCTCTCTTTCTGCCTGTAAATGTCTTAGATCTGATGTCATGCTCACTCCTTGAGGCAAGTGTGGTATCACTGGCTGATACTTCCTACTAATTCCTAATTGTATTTCACCTTTTCTCTTTACTATTCTTCTTATTTGTCTTCTTCCCAGAGTAAATTTTTAGAGCAGATCTTAAACATTACATCATAAGAAGTGTGTAATTGTGCATATGTTTCACTAAGCTTATGGCTTCATGCATGTTTCCCTGATGGAATATACAGTGTTCTTAGACACAGGATTGGAACAGATTGCAGACTAGAGAATAAGATGCTTTGGCCAGACATGGCCTTTAGGAAAAACATTGCACATTTACTACCAACCGTTGAAGTTCCTGGGTTGTAGTTGTATTGGTTTGGAAAATGCTTTCAGTTTATAAACCCTTCAGTTCTCTATGTACAATCTGTCTAGGGGCATTTTTATCATTTGGGGTAATCTAGTAAGAAAATAGCTTCTATGAAGCTGATTCTGATACTTTACTCACTAAAAATACCTTTAATTTTCAGATGACTGCAAAATGGAGCTGGATAATAAACGAAACAAAAAAACTCTTCTAGACCAGCATGGACAGTACCCAATATGGATGAATTCCAGGCAAAGAAAGAAGCTTAAGGCTCAGCGTGTTAAAGGGAAAAAAAAATCAAAATTGGCCAAAGGCCTCGTCTGGTAAAATCAGTTTTGTAAGATCATGAATATTTTATTTAACAAAATAAATTTCCCACATAAGTTCATGAGATTTTGTGCTTGGTAACTGAGTATAATTTATTGTGTCAAATGAATTTTTGAAGAGACTATTCAGCCAGCAAATGATGAAATAGCAGCTTGGTGTCTGCCAAACTTAAAAAGCAAGCTGAGTGCCTTTGAGTAGACTAATTGTCTGTGGTTATTGTTTTCCTGAGGGGTGAGGGTCTTCATCTTTTATACTATGAACACCAAAAACAGTAAAGGAAATCCTAAAAGTAATTAAATCAAATGTTTTTGTACTGTGGTCTTTGTCAGTGTAACTTGTCTTTTAGTAAATATAACCAAAATATTCTCTAAATACGCTGTATCCTTTAAATCCTTCTGTAAAATTTGTTGGACTGTGTTGCTTTCAACATCTGATAATTAACAAAAATACATTTTCATGTGTAACTCCAACATTTTTATGCTGGAACCAACACCAGGGCCTCATGAAAATTCTGCAAGTAAAATGAGAAAGTGTCAGTCTGACATAAGTTCACAAAAAGAACAACAAAATATTTCATTGCTGCCTGCAACAGAAATATTGTGGGAACTAAATAAGTAAAAGTACAACTGATTCTTTTATTATTAAAATAAGGGAACACTAATGCACAGAATGGAAATAAAATAGTTTTATTTAAGATCTTTTCCAAGTTTTAGTAAAGTAAATGAGAATTTTCCTTTCCATATGTATTTTCAGCAGCCTTTTATTCCCCTTAAAATGGTACTTACCTATCCTGCTTTACAATGTGTGCATAGGATAAAATATTGCATGATTATGTAACAGATGCCATTTATGTGATTAGCTACAGTTGGGTGCATATTACTTGGCAATAACATGTGATGACAGATGCAAGAGTTAGTTACCCTGAAAGCTTGCATTTTTGAAATGTCTCTCATTTCAAGGATGGAAATAATTACAGTACCAACCCTGCAGTATTGTTGCCTTTTCAGTACCAGGCACGGGTATAGGGCATCATCTTCGTCCAGTTTCATGCAAGATGAGATCCACATTCTGTAATTACCCACAAGCTGTGATTTGTATCCATTGTGATAAGTTGGGCATAGGAAAGATCTATTCTTTTAATTACACTAGGTTGTAATATGCTAAAATCAAGTAAGAAGAACTCAGTGTGATAGAAAATTAAGGTTTTCTGGGAAAATACAGTCTGTTTATTACTATTGTTAGGGGAAAGGTACATAAAAAAACTACAACAATGTTAAAGGAAAAACCAGTATGTCTTCTGTTTTCACATAAATTGACGGTTAATGACTTGGTAAGATATATAGGTCACATATTACCAAATCATATGCCATTAATAACTTTGTGCTTTAAAAATACTCCATTAAGTTGATTAAAGCCCTGCTAGTTGATAAAAACAGCTGCTGCTGTCATTTTTTTTGGTTTTACTAGCTAAATGGAATGGGTCTAGGTTTTGGTATCAAACTTACCTAAATGTTACCTTGTAGATTAGGTCTACTTTAAAATTGATTCACGTGGAGGAAATTGTTTAGGAATATGTTTAACCAGGAATGGAATGGAACAAACTAGATTGTATTTATTTACTATTGTAATGATGTAGGCTTTATTTTGTTTACTACGTGCTTTGGGGAATTGAGGGGAGCTTCTCAGGCTTAAGTGTGAAAAAACAATTTTTTTTTCTATAGAGTAAGCACAGTGCTATTTCTGACATGTTTGTAAATCAGATGACTTTCAAGCAGCTCCCAGTGGG
Source organism: Aegithalos caudatus (assembly GCA_013389925.1). Classification (NCBI taxonomy): domain Eukaryota; kingdom Metazoa; phylum Chordata; class Aves; order Passeriformes; family Aegithalidae; genus Aegithalos; species Aegithalos caudatus. Next base: position 125,014 of record WEIU01019347.1, read on the forward strand.
AAAGCAGGCTACTTTTCCCAAGTGGAGATGATTAAACTGGCAAAGTTCCCCTGTTTAGATGTACATCTTCAGAGTCAGTTTATTCTTTAGGTGCACAACCATCATCCTTCTCCTCTTCACTGAGCCTGCCACTGCTGCACTTGCCTTATGCTGTCCTCTCTCCAGAGCTATTTCACTGCTGATTCTGCTGCTTCCTCTGAAAGAGAAAATTACCTTCATAACTGAATAGTCTTGTTTATTTGCTTCTATAACCTAATCCTGAGCTTTGTTGTATAGATTTATTAGTAAACTGCTTTTGTGACGAGATTAAGAGTTTGAGTCTTAAGTGAAAGACGGCAGATGCTGCACTGATGTTTTATTTAGGAGGTGCTTCCTTCCTGTAACAATACTGGCTGTGTGAGGTATTTCCTTCATGCTGTCCAGGATAAAGTCAAACATGTTCACTTAAACTACAGATATTTTAAGACATCCTGTTTGATTTTTGAGGTGAAGTGGAGGATAAGGAAGGAATAAACTGCTGTCTTTACTGGAATATAGCTATTAGTCTAGTACCAGTGTATTGTGTACAATGTCATCTCTCATTGGAGTAAGGCAGAACTTTCTCTGGGCCAGGACACATTTTTGAGAGCTGTTTGGGTGGGATCTGTAATCCAGGCTAAAAGCCTGCTTTTTTTCCAGCAGGAACCTGGCTGAACATGCAGCATGGATGTAACCCCAGAGGCTGAGTCATGGTTACAGCAGGGAAATTCTACTTTCTGGGATTTGAGCATATACCATATGTGGATATTGTAATTTTGTATTCGGAATTTGTTTTGACCAACTCTGTTTTTGAATGGAAATACCAAATTATTTAGTTGCCTATGAGTATTTGATTCATACTGCTGAATCTGAAACATGTTTATGTTAGAGTTGATTGAAAAAGTAGTTTCCTTCCAATAGAAATGAATTTAAACATAATTGATTTTGGCTGAAATATATATTTTAAAAGTCCACAGAGGGATTTTCAAAGAAGTAACTGATCTGCTTCTAAACAGCATTCTAATAATATCATAATTCATTAGTCTTTCCATAAAAAATGTTCTTTAGTTTGCAATTGAGGGAGAAAAGGTTATAGTTGATTAAACAAACTGATGGAAGTCCAGAAGTGTATTACTTGAACAGCATTGTCAGAGTTGTGGTGGTTGTGTTTTTTAAATTCTGTAATTGTGTTAATATGAAACTGCTTACTTGCAACTTTCCGCCACCTACCTGCAAAGTCCTGTGGTAGCTGTATTTCCTGGACCTGCGTACAGAAGGCAGAGGAAATAAAGCAGGTACTTTTGAACTACATGCAGAAAAGCCAGCACTGAAAGAATTAAATTCTGTCATTTTATTGAAATGTTTATGTGCATAAGATGTGCACGTATTCATACAGTATAAAAATTGCATTAGAAAACTGCTAAATGTCCTGCAGATTGTTTGCAGTTTCTTAAGAAGTTGACAATGTCTCCCCTTTTTGATCTAATTTGTAGGAATTGATTTTTAAAGTGAATTATTTCAGATGCCTAAAATAACTGGCAGTACTGGTGGTTCAGTTCCTGGGCTTTCCTGGTAACTCATTCCTGCCCTTGGGGCACTTCTGCACTGTGTAGTCAACTTGGTTAGAAGACCAATTAGCTAGGATACACTGAAAATCTTGTTTTCCCCATTTTTTCAGCTGGATTTTCTTCCAGCCTTACTGTACAAAAAGCAGCGTCAGTAGGAGGCAGTACAAGACCAGGAAGAAAGCCCAGGCTGGTGAAGGCGGGGCTGTGTCACGCTGTCCTGGTTCATGAGCCACCTCTCTCCCTGTGGCATTAGTGCCTCTTGGTGTGGTCACTGCAGTACAGCGTTGTGACGGTGGAGAGAAGTTCTGGAGACAGGTCAAGCAAGGGCATTGAATGGGGTTTTGAAAGTCTTTCTCAATGAAGGGCATAGTATTGGAGTATTGGAGTCTTACCTACAGCAGACACTGGTTATAGAGGATGCTAAATATAGTTGGGGGCCGCTTAGTACTGGAGGAAGAGTGTCATGGCCACATGGTACAAAATGCTCTCCTCACATGTGGTCACAACTTCTTAAACAACAAAAGGAGTCCTGTACAAAGGCTTTATAGTGTATGTCTGTTTCTATTATTCTATCTTTTCCTCCTGCTGCCTGAACAGTTACATGGGTTCTGACTTTGATGGAGCTGGATATCTGATCTGTGTCTGATCTGTAGTGTGAACATGTCTGGTATCAGACATTACGAGACTATAGCCTTAGCATGCAGAAATGTGATGCTGCAAAGCAACCTGCTGCTCAGGGTGGCATAGTCTGAATTGAGTTTAGGGCATTTGTGGGGAGGATGAGACTGAAACAAGAGCTATGCATTGCTCTCTTAAGGCCATGGTTTTGCCATCAATTTTAACTTGCCTGTCTGTGGAGTTTCAGGGCAGAACTGACTGAGACATCTGAGAGCTCACTGCTGGAGGAAGAGGCTTTTTTCAGCTTTTTCCTTTCTCTTCTCCAGCTGCATTGTCCAACTCAAAATTTTCTGCTTCAGAAGAAACAGACATAGGGATTTTTTTTTCCAAGTTAAAAGTGAGAAAGAACTAACAACTTCCTTCTGTTAATAAACACTGCACATTTGTGACAAGCCCACCATTTTCACTGTCATTTTATTCTTCCTATACTGCTACAGTTTTCTGTTCTCTACCTAATCAATAGTGACAGAATTCAAAGGAAAAGAGAAGGCAGAATGGGAGGAGGAGATTTGCACTGTTTCCTGTCTCATCCCAGTCACTTAAACATTGTTCTCTCAGGTCTCTAATCTTTCTCATGCTCATATATCAGTATAAAAGGTCTGAAATGGTAGTAAGGGTAGTACAGGGCGTGGCAAAAGAGGGTTGTTTATCAAGGGTCCTATGCAAGGCAGCATGAGGACTGCTTATGAAGTGCTGGTGTATTTAGGGCAAACTGACTTACTCTGTTTTCAATCTAGTCAGTAGGAGGCTGTGAAAGTTACTTATGTTCTTGTTTGGTAAACTCTTATCTAGTATATTTTCTCTAACTGCGGTTAATTGTCTTTCAAGGCTTTTAAAGTCTGAATGCAGATTTTAGTGTTTTTAAACTTTTGCCTTTAACCAGAAGTTGGGTTTGTGGATAGTATTTCAGGAAGCAAAGGTGCATTTGTTTTCTCAAGATGGCTCATCTGACTTATCCCAGCTGGTCCATTCATACGTTCATGTTATGTGAAACATATCATATCTCTCTTTCGAAAGGTGACAAATTCATAACATACAGGTGCAACAGCATTCCATGGTAGTACGGCTTGCTACCTTGAGTCTTTAAATCACTTGGACAATAGATCTTCTGTAAATCTAGCTTTAGTCTATTCTGATAATCTGTGTTTGAAACAAGAACTTTTTAGATCTACTGATTGTGCTTCTGTCCATCTTGCTTCTGCAGAATATGACAGAACTTGTTGCAGATCAGAGCTGCAGTTTGTCTCGCAACAGAACACAAAACATTTCTATGAAAGCTTAGAAGGGCTCAGTGACAACAATTTGATTGTAGTCTCTTGGGTTTAGTTCATCATCAGTGCTGCTACTGAATAGCCTCACCACAAATGCAAAATTGGAGTTAGTTCCCTTAATATGTGCAAAAAGATATTTAAATTGTGAGAACTAAGAACGGTAAGATACAGTGCTTTTTCTAAATTTGTTGCACCCCCTTGGAATGTGGTATTGTTAGAGGATGTACAGGCAGAAGCCGGGAACTGAAGTGCACCAGGTTATGTGCAAAGCTAAAGGTGGAGCTGCAAAGTGACCCATCTGAAGCACAGCTGGGTGCCCTCAGACACTTTGATCTTCTTTTCTCCCCTAAATTTCCTTAAGTCTGCCTGAATTCTTTTGAAAGAAAGAAAAAATTGACTGCACTTTAGAGCAAATGCAGCCACAGTGTGATCCATATACTTGTAGTTGCTGGAACTTGCCCATCCATGTCTTGGCTGCTACTGTGTTGTAGAGAAAAAATGTTTAATTCCTTGAGTGTGAGACCAGGGTGTAAGATCATCCATGGGAGAGGTTACAGGTTGGCCTGTTGATGTAATAACTTTAGGAACTATTGCTTCAATGTAGGCTGCAGTGTGTTTATATACAGACATCTACATTTTTATCCATCACTTCTAAAGAGGTAGTGTCAAGCACTAGGGTTTCTCTTTTGCTCTTGGGGGAGAGGATTGCATGTGGATTTTTTCATTATTTTGCTTGCTGTTTAAAATAAATACAAATCTGCTAAGATCTCTATGTATCCAGTATTTAGGAAATATTGATGTAAAATTTAAAATTTGAAATCAAAATTTGCATTTCTGTTTCCTTAGGCAACCAGAAAGATGTTAAGAGCCAGTGTATGTCCCTAACACACGCTATCAAATCTCATCTCCAGAATATCATCCCCTGCTAATTGTAGAGATTGGAATTTGAGGAAATGGTAGTGTTTGGGGGGTTTTGGGTTTCTCCTGCATAGAAGAAAATTTTTTTGTTGAACTCCATAACCAGCTCCTGACAGAAACCCGTAGCAGTGGGAAGTGAATCTTTACTTCCTCAACTGTTGATTGCCCTGTAACAATGATGGGAGGAGGACAAAGGGCAAAGTCTGTTACACGATGTATTTCCATCTCAGCATTTCATCGTCCATAACAGCACCACCCAAATTCACTAGTGAGTGAGACTGGGTTCTCTCTTGTCGTGCTCAATGGCAACAACTTCTACCGTGTCACGTCTTCACTCCGATTCGGCAGTGACAGATGCCGTGAGTTGGTGGCTTCGGTCCGTTTCCCCCGAGGTGTATCTGGCATCGCTAACCGGGGCCCGTCTCTGGGTCCTTGGAGAAAGTCGGAAGCGCCTCGCTGCCGGAGCAATCCCGGCGGGACCCTGCTGGGCGGGCAGGGGCCGGGNTCCCGGAGTATCCCCGGTACAGTCCGGAGTGTCCCCGGCTCACGGGCCCAGTGAGGAGCCGCCCCTCCACGAGCCTGTGCCATTTCCTTTCGCTTGAGAAGTTCCCTACGTTCGCAGGGGCACGCGTGAATTGCGGAACGGCGCGAAGCCGTGAGCGTGTCCGGGCAGTGCCCTAGCCTGGGGGCTCGCTTTGCTCGGCGTGTTCCCAGTGCTCTCGGGCTCGGCGCTTTCCTAACTGCCTGAAAAGCTCCTCCAAATACTGTCACATACTCTGTCCTAGTAAAGAGCGGCTTTTAAATGTGTAAAACCACTTGATGTTTTTATAAAGATATCCACTGATATATTTGTAATTGAGTGCAGTTATTCTCTAATATTATACTCAAAATGCTACTTCATGAAAATGCTTCCCCGATCTAATTTTCTTTTCCCCCCCTTAAACGTGTCATTTTCCAGGAGAGTGCACGAAGGGATTAATGACTTTTTCTGATATATAGTGTTTTGTGTTTAAAAGGAAGGCTCTTTAAAAGCCTCTTATCAATCAACTGAAGCATTTTAATGACAATTACAGAAACTCCGTGGAAAGAGAGTTGTTTTATATCTGTTTGTTTTATTTGCATTTTAAAATCTCCACGTGGTGATTTCAGCTAAGGTCCTGTGTCAGGGAAATCCAGAAGTGAAGTTGACCAGAGACAAGTAAAAATGCCTGTGTTGTTTTCATTGTCCAAATGTAATGATGTGCAATGATTTAAACCAGCAGTTTTGCATGGTTAAAAATGAATTAGATTTATAAAATTCTAAAAGTAACCTCAGACACATCAAAAAGGATAACAGTTTGTGTTAAGGTAGAATTAGTTTTGAGACTACAAAAACTATTTTCTGTGCATTCACAAAACAAAGTGTTTTTATTTTTAGGAATGCACAGAAAAAAAAGATTTGTTTTATACCAACAAGCACTGTTACAAGAAATGCATCCTTTCCTGCAATTGTAATTGAACCTGAGAAAAATAAAATAATCTTAAGCATTTCAGGAGTAAATGTAAAACAATATAAATTAATACAAAATTAGAGAGAAAAACATTTTGGGAATACAAGATCCATTCTGTAAGAAAAACACAGTAAACAAAGTTTCTTTATCTAAACAGAAATTTAAGAAAGACGCACAATGATACAGTTGAACAAATTTATAGAATAGCATTTAAAACTGAAAAATATGTTTTAAGTTGCCAGACAATAAATGTTGCTTAATTAGTAGAAATAAGTCATGCTTGGGGAAAAAAAAGTAAGTTAAAAATATATTTAACTGGCATAAATCTATACAAATAAAGTAAATTTATGTTGTAACTAAACCTACCAATTCCTGTGAATAAGAATTTTGCCATTGGTCTGGAAACAAAAGTTAAAGCTTGAAATAAAAACCTAACAAAAAAACAGAGAAGCTGAAATTCTAGTTTTCATTGAAAACAAAATTAATGAAAAAGTTTTTGCAAAACCTTTTCAAATATTAATTGAACTTCTAAATGAATTTAAATTTTTTTAAAGTTATTACATTTTCTTTCATTCACAGACTCTATATTTTCAAGTCTTATTTCTGTCAGAAACTTCACTAACACAAAAGTGTAAGCCAATGAATTCAACTTCTGGTCTGCCCTGACATCTTTAGAGATTGTTTTGCTGTGGAAGTAAATTAAATAATTTCCAAAATGATCCTTCCCAAGTATCTTTTTGCATTAAACAGTGTTTGGATTCAGTGGTTCCTAATGAATTTGGATATGTTAACAATGACTGGATCATATCCAAATATGACTTGATGGGAAAGCCATTAGTTTTTATCCCCTGAGGTTGCACTGGGATCCCATCTGGTGATTGCTAATAAATGTGGATACATTCTGAAAAAAAAAAAAGAGCTTGTCTTGGATTCTAGTATGAATTACTGAGAGTGCGGTTTCTTGAAGTTTCATTCATGCACTTCAGGGAAGCTGAGCTTGGAGTACTTTAAAACTTGACAAAAAGAATGTGACATAAGACTTCAGTTTGGTTTTTTTTTTTCGTTCTACAGCAGTTGTTTTTGAAATAGAATTACATTTGAGATCAGCAAAAACATATTATTATGTAATAACAATTATTACAAAATCCAAAATAAAGCCATCCATTAAAAGCAATTTTATATTTGATTGTAGCTACCAAATGCTTACTGTAAAATCACACTAATTATTGAGCGAGTTCCTGAATAGCTTTCCTCCATAGTAAGATGAGATGTAAGTCATATTTCTTTTTCTTATGCACCATTCAGAACACTTAGACAAGTTTTATTTTTATATGTAGTGTTAGGGAGAAAATCTGAAGAGGACCAGAAACAAATGTTTATTTCAACAAAGAGGAAATGCACATCTGTTTTCAAAATCCTATAAATTCTTGAAAAATACAGTAGTGGGTTTAGACCAGTGAGGCTGATGGTTGAATGCAGCTTATGTTATTTGTGAACACTACAACTATTACATGCAGGGAAATACTGCATTTCTTTGTGAAAAGTAAAATACTGCTGTTCAGTTCACTTTTTTTTCTTCTTTTTCTTTTTTTCTCCCTTAACAAACCAATTATTAACCAGGGCAAATTGACCTGGTTTTGATCAAAGGAGCAATTTATCTCATCCTGCAGTTCCTGCAGCCTAACAGCTATCTGTTGTTAGAATGTGTGGGTCGCCTTTAGCTGCCGACCCCATCCAGGCATGAGAAAAGGGAGTGAGGCAAAACCTATAAAGCCCAAAATAAAACCATGGATTCTTCTGGTTCTTGTCAGGTTCAGTTACAGTGGTACAGAAACAGCAGTAAATTCACTGAGGCTCTATCAGATCAAAACAGCTCTGTTATAAATATCATTCATATAAACCATGTGGGCGAGAGAGAAACTGTCAGAAGAAGAGAAAGGAAAATAGATCTTCTGCACTTCAATAAATTGTATGATACTTTTATAGATTATAGAAAAAAAAAAAAGCTTGACATACGTATGCCTGTATAAGTGTGAGTACATGTATGTGTGTATACTCACATGGTAGTATTAATTTAAATATTCAAATGTTTTAAATCCAGATATTTTACTTTAATATAGCACAGAGATTTCAGTGACTGTAGATAAAATTAGAGTACAGTATAAATCTAGAACAAAAGGTTCAAAGAAGTGTCTTATGTTTTCCTCAAGAATTGACTCAATGGCTCGATGCACTTCTAATTGGATGAACAATCTAGTTTTGCCTGATTTTGCAACTGCTGAGCAGCTGAGAGATTTGTGATTATTAAAAGTTACGATCTTTAAAGGTGATGAGGATGTGATGATCAAAGCTCTTGATTACCTACACAGTTGATAGAAGGAGGTTGTTTCATGTTTCCCTGCTGTATTTAAAATTATCAGCCAGTGTTTTAATGACATACCATTTTGATAAATTCCCTTGATGCTTGATGGTGATATATTTGGACATTTTACATTTTGAGATGCCCTGACACAATTATTGGAGTACAAGCTGCCAGGTGATCCTGTACTTTTCCTCCTTTCTGACCTCAGCTAGATCTAGAGCCATATCTTAGCTTCATTCATTAGAGAAAGATTAATGTATACATGTTGGTTCAGTAAAGCACAAATGAGAGAGAACATGCTAGCAAAACCATTCATACTGCAATGGCCACAGCTGTACAATAAGAAAATAGGGACACATTAAAATGATGGGAGTGCACCAAGCCTTTTAACAAGGAAATAAGGTTTGTTACATCATTTCATGAGAAGTGAAGCTACATGCAGTTCATGCAGCATCTACCAAATGGAGTAAATCTGTTTTTTAAGAATTGTCATATTTCTGGGCACACCACTAACTTTGATCTTCAATTACTTTATTTTTTAACAAATTTCAAGTGTTTTTTCTTGCCACTGTCTCCTGGTTCCTTGCCCAGGGGAGCTGAGGTCGTTGAATTCTACTGTCAATGCTGTACATTTGCTGGCTCAAGTCCCAAGTCAGCTAAACAGATAGTTGCTTCAAAAGGGTAAACGATGGGATTCAAGATAATTTTGGTACTTAACTGCTCACGGTAGATAGCTTACTGCCTTGCAGGTCACTCATTAATGACCGCAGGGAGTAAAGCCGGAGACAAAGAAAAATGAGGTTCAATGAAAACCAGGAACACAGAGGAGGAAATGTACAGAAACAGGACTCCTAACTTAAAAACTGTGAAGCAAAAAGAGCTGGCCCCAAAACTTCCTCTGCTCTTCTCTATTGGGTTGACACATTCACTCAGTGCCTATAATTGTGTCTCTGATCATGTTCAAAACTGTTGCAGAGAGTGCATCCATAAGCACAGCTGAGAAATCAGAGCAGCATTCATTTATTCCAGCTTTACTCTTTATTTAGAGACTTTAATCAAAGCTGATTATCCTTAGCTACATTTTTCATCATGGGAGGAAATAAGGGGACAACTCAAGGGGATGTTTAACTCAATCTTTTTTTACTATTTCTGCATATACTAATCTGTTTTCCTCTACTTGCTTCTGTCCTCTCACTAGAGTGAAAGCTTTGGGTGATTAGACCTTTAGCATAGCCCAGTATCATTCTCCCAGATTTCCTCTTTTCCTCCTGCATTCCCTTCCCAACCAATAGAACCCACAACCTGGTGGCTCAAGCCGCAGGGTGGCAGGAAGGAAGGACTTGACTCCTTGCAAGCAGAGTTTGTGCTTTGCATCAGCCTTGTAACTGCTTCATTTGTGGGGCACTATCCAAGAAGACAAAACTGTTGAGATTTTGGACAGAAAGATGTAAGTAGCATCCAACATATAGAAGGCTTCTCTGTGGATTGGTTGTGAGCAGACATCTCCTGCTCCAGACATTAGGCCTGGATGTGGTACTTTCAAAGAGGAACAGAATTCAGAATACATCTTGAATTGGATGACTTTAGACAGCTGCCCGTCAACACACTTGAGCCTTCTGCAAAGCCACTTATTTCTCCCTGTATAAAGAAACATTAGGCTTGAAAGTCTATGGATCTCTGCTGAAGTCTGTGATCTTGAAGCTTAATACTGAGTACTTCTCTCTTTTTTGAGTTTATGTGTTTTGCTGAATGTTGCTGTTGGGGCTTAAATCAGTAACTTTTGCACATGTGCAGGTGTGTATAAATTCTCAGGAGTTTGAGAGAAGGAATGTAGTGTAGAGGAGAAGGGTGACACTACTGGGCTCTGAGGCTGCTGCTAAAATGAACTAGCAGGCCAAACCTAGCACATGTGCTTTCGCACCACTAAGGAGCACCAAAAAAATACAGCTTTCAAATTTTAAAAATGAAGAACAAGTTTGGCACCACCTTTGATGGAATCGCCATTCTGGTGACCTCCCTACTGCAAAGATGTCAGAAACACCTCCTCTCACTGGGAGTCGTCCTTCCTGCTCTGCCATATGTTGCTTGGGAAGGGCCAGGATTATCAGTACAGAGCCAGATACAGTGGGGTGGCTGTTTATCCAGAGGTGAATCAGAGTGCATGCACTGGGCCAGCATTGTCTGTGGAAGGAGTGCCCTGGGTATTGCTGATGGCTGAATGTATAGACCCACTTTGTAAGGTAAGTTTTTGTGTCTCTTCTTGACTACAGATGCTGTGTCTCTTGTTAACCGCAGATGATGAATGATGTTTTTCTGTAATTTCATTTTCTGCTGCAGCTGCCATCCAGCCTTCCAAAGTAAAAATCTATAAGCTACTTCTGTAAGTCACTAGGTGGAAGCATCTACCTTAATACTACTAGCAAAACTCCTTATTAGAGAGGTAAGATTTTCAGTTCCTCTCATCTTTAATTTCTGCATCACATTACACAATGTCTCATTATCAGATGCTATTAATGGCAGTTGTTCTATTGTCTGGTTTAGCAAAGTACCTCAGCACAGGCTCAAGACCAAACCATGTCCTGATCCTGGAATGTTTGGATACGCACTTTACTTTGTACAGTGACTAATACTTGCATGTTTGGGACTTCATTTGTTGAGACATGCAAGTATGTGTTTAAACTGAGCTCACAGGAACAAATGCTCTAGTGGCTGAGCTGGGACTAACATGAGTCTTCCTGACCTGCAAACACCTTCAGCAAAAATCCAGAATGAGGCCTTCTCAGAAGGGCTCCCTGGGCCCCTTCTTTCTGTACCAGTACCTTCCATTTTCTCGGCACTGTGAATTCTCTTCTCCCTTTCCTGTCTCCATTCAGAATAATTGCTGCCTTGGAGAGAAGTGAAAATGCCAATTCACAATGTATGTGAGCCTGGAGGTTACTATTGTTATACTGGAAAATGTCACTATGCGTATAGGTCTTCTGCAGCATTGTAGTTCTTAACTAGATGGCCACTTCTTCCTCCAGGTTTTGGTATCCTGATTCTTCTCCAAATCTGTTCTGGTCACTGAGATCTGGAATACTCACTAAAGCTCTGGAAATGTCCAGGCGGAGAGCAGTGGTGTTAAGCAGAAAAGGAGGCAAGTTGAGATGGGCCACCCAGCTGCGTATTGCATTCTGACATGCCAGAGGCTAAGACTGCAGGTTGATTTCTAGGTCTCTCAGTTCCTAATCTACTTTAGGCAACAGCAGCAAGGCTAATTCAATTTAAACCATTTAATCTAACCTGGTAGATTTTGCAGGAAAGTGGATTAGCAAGTGCTGAAAGCACTGCTTTGGCAGCAAAGCTCCATAGATGATAACCTCATGGAAAGAGACTGCAAACAACTGTCTGAGGTTGCTCTGAGAGTGTTTTACCCTTCTCAGCCATGCCGACTCCACAGCAGGCAAGCAAACTAGTTTGATCCTAATCCAGCTCTTCCTTCATTGGTGTGTTCTCCCGCAAATGCCAGTTTTTATTGAGGTTGATACATGAATCGGAAAGAACTGAGTTTGGTTTTCATGCCACGCTACAATGCTGAGAAATAAACAAAAAGAAATCTGTTTTTTACTTGTTAGCTGAGCAGTTTTGATTTGAAAATCACCGACAGACGTCAAACATGGGACCCCACAATGAAATGTTTACAGTGCCATTCCAGAAAGGGACTCCACTTTGAAACTGAATGGAAGTGTGTGGGAATTTTGCAGAGCAGGACATGTAGGGGTAGAAAATTAAAGCATGATGGAGCCATCAGCATCCAGAGTTTAAGGAAAAAGATGGTATTTAGGTTCCTCATGTTTCTTCTCAATTGACAAGATGATCCCTTCCATTTGTGGTTATTGAGCTAACTTTTGTCTTGATTCTCTGTATTTTCAATTTGGTGGCTTTGGCTTTGTGTTATTTTTCTTTATAAACAGTACTAGCAAACTGGGGAGCTCTGCATATTTCATTGTGAAACAGGAAGAAGACCATTTCTTTATGTTTTTCTTCTGTTTGTTTTTCTTGTATGAACATAAGCAACATGTTTCATGCAAATCAGTGTATAATATAGCATTGACTCTGTACTTTCATTTTGATTTGATGGATAAATACTTAACACTTGACACCCTTATTTCTACTTAATTTTCTCATGCAACAGCTCATGCTGCTTTCCATAACATAAATGAAGAAGGCCAACACTATAATTTGAGACTTGGAATGACTTTATTATTACAACCTGATTTGTTTACTTTTGGCAAACCCCAAATATTCTTCCCAAGAGGAAGTTACACTGTTGTGCCTGCCATTAATATAAATATATATTATGCCATGTGTTTTATCTATATAGGGCACATTTGCTTCCTAGTTCACTGTTTGTCACTGAGAATAGAGAAAACAATTACAAGACAACCTGCTTTTTATTTTGAAACTGTAAACGCTATAAGCTTCAGTGAATTGGAGAAACTCAAGTAACTCTATGGGACAGAGGCATTTTGAAGCACTTCCACTGGACTTCCACAAGACCATGATGAGAACACTTTGTGGAGGTAACTGGCAGTAAATAAGATGTGAATCTCTTTTGCTTTTTGTTGGCCTAGTTCTCTTTGCTATTTGGGTTTGTGTTTCAAGAGGCAGCATACAGAGGAGTGCAGAAAGTAATTCTTCTCTTGTACAACTGAACCTGCAGTGTTGCCTTTGTACCTCAGGGTAGGGATTAACAGAAAAGATTGTACAAACTGGAGAAGAGCACCACATCGGGAACAACTTGGGGAAAAGTGATGCTTATTCATGTAGTGGGGGGCTCGTAGCGGGTGGTTTAGGGGCCACACTGACAGCATACACAGCATACATGAAGAGGGAAGATAGGGGCTGAAGAAAATTAGGAGAAGCCTTCCTGCAGGTCAGTAATATGAACTTGGCTGGCTGCTATCCCTGGGGAAGTGGCAGAAACCTTGTTGTTTGGAGCATGTGAAACTAGTATAAACAAGACCATAACAAATGTTTGCTGGAGAACAGTCCTGTGCTGGCAGGGAGTGCTGGGTAACTTAATGGGTCTTTTCCATCTGTAGAGTCTATGAATAACAACAGATGATGAAAAAATACAGAAGAAGGGGAAAAAAAAGGTGTGAAACTTGTGCAGGCATTTTTCAGAAAGAAAATCGTTTTCCTAAAACAGAGAAAAAGCAATCTGAAATCACCCAAAGACATTTATTGAACCTTATCCAAGTCTGTTTTTACAAAATGTGTTGATATTCAGCTGCCGGGTGAAATCTTGGGCTGACTGACATCTGGTGGAGTCCTATCCCTAGCTTCAGCAGGGCCAGATTGGAGTAATTGGGGAACCAGAGTTTGGTTCATTTGATCAATCAGAACTAGAAATAGTTCTTGTAGAACTATTAGAAACAGAGAAGTAATAGCCCCTGCTCAAAACAGTTTAACTCATTTTTCATCCTCACAAACAAGCAAACAAACAGCCAAAAAAAAAAAANAAGAAAAAACATCTAGCAAAGAGTAGATAAGAGCACTGCACTTCCAATATTCCCCTTCTCACAAACCTGCCTCTCCTCCTCACCCATCCCAGTAATCCTACAGGGCTGCTGTGATTGGTTTGCTTGTTTTGTTTGGATTGGAAAATACTCACTAGATGTAGCTCAAAAATAATCTAGAAAGTGAAACAAGACAGATGTATAAGAAAGATGAATGGTCTGCTTTCTTTATTTTTCCTTCAAATTCAGATGGAGCAGATGTTGTCTGTTCTCAGCTTTTCTCAGAGTCTACACTCTTTGCTCAGACTTTGTTACCGCTGTCCTTGGACGATGCTCTGCCCTTGCCAGCCTTTCACCTCTGGCCACCTTTCCTTTTGCAGTGATGCTTCTGAGGTTTGGGAACATAAGGATGATGGAGCAGAGAAATCAGAGGACAACTGAGATGAGGCAGGAGGCTTGTACCTCTGTGGAGGACCAGCTGGGTGAACAGGAGGATGGAAAAGCAAGCGTATCCTCTGCAGCACCTGAGTTACCACAGCTCAGGGAGGCTCTCTGGCTTCCCAGCGCCCTTTCCTGCTCATTTCTGCCACCAGCACCCCTGCCACGCCCCCTGCTTTGGTGGCCTGGCCTCACACTCCTCCTCAAATCTCCCTTTCTGAGGAATTTCTGTGACCCCAGGCTGCCCATCCGTGGTTCCTTCATCGGCGGGCAGGAGGAGGGGAGTGGTCCCAGCCTCCAGCCCCACTGTGTTTGTTGCGGCTGTACAATCCCAGGATGTTTCAAGAAAACACAATAAAAATTAGAGCAGTGCTGAGCCACAACGTCTTTGATTCATGCTAAATAACCACATGAGAGGATTGCATGCTTATAAAACGAAACTGTTTCAGTATTAAGAGAAATATTTATTTAGATCCTGCCAGCACAACTGACCTGCAAGACTGATTTCCTGATGTCTCCTCCTTGTGGCAACCTTCCTTTTCCTGCCAGGTTGTTGCATCTTTCTTTTGTCAGTGTTTGTTTTGTTAAGTCGTTTCAGGAGGCAGAAAGGATGAGTGTGTGTCTCCCCATGCCTCACCCCGGCAGCCCCCTGGCAGCCCCTCAGTGTGCAGTGATCTCAGTACTCCTTTGCTCTGACTGTTGAATTTTGTGTCTTTCCAGCTGCTCCCATGACCTGCCCTCCTTGAGGGTTGTGCTTTGGTTTCTCAGTTCTGCAGGGGTAGGCTGTGGTGAGCTTGACATCTCTTCCCTATCATGCTCTTCCCTCACCCTCAGCTTTTGAATGTGGTTAGGATCAGCTTTGCTTTGATGAACCTCCACTGGCTTTTAGGGTGCCTCAGAGAAGATGCTTTGTGGGCTCAGATTCTCATTTGGGGCAACAATTATGTTATATCCCTGACAATGCCCAGGCATGTCATATCATACAAAATGTTCCTTAACTTCCATCTCATGTTGCTGGTTTGAATGCCGTTCAGGGACCTCCCCTGTCCTCCCTCCACAAAGAAATAGAGGAAATACCCCTGATGACCAGGGAGTGTTCTTCCAGCCTTTTCCCATGGCTGGTTTGGGATTTCATGGTGCAATGGACTTTCCCATAGCTGTTGGTCACGGTATGCACTGAAAACTCACTGTGCTGTGCAAACTTCCCGTCACACCTGGTGAGCAGACTCGCTTTGGGGTTTAACTTGAGAGTGGTTCTTCCTTTGTCCAGAAGTTTTTAGTATTTCTTCCCTAACCCTCACTGTTGTTGCCTTTTCCTCCTGGCTGTCACACAGGGTCCTTGCCCCATCATCTCAGTCCTTCCTTTGCCCATGCAGCTACTTCCTTGCACTTGAACTCTCACCTCCTTGCCCTTCAATTTTATAAACTGTTGCATGTGGCTCTAGGCATCTGAGGTTTAGAATATAGAGATTTTCACTGATGCCTATCCTGGGTTACCCTGTGTGTTTTAAAAAAACCTCTGGGCTCTTTCAAGGAAGCAGAAATGTTAGGGTCCTGAGCATCATGTTTTCCTCTGAGCCTTCTCTAAAATGTTTGGGCTCATCCACAAGGCTGCAGAAGGAGAAGTGTTCATTGCAGAAAAGTGCATATGTATGCATGCATGTGCACATAGATGTGTATGTGTCTTTATGTGGGCTCCTTGTGCTAGGCCAGGTGCCAGCAATGGGGTACAGTGCATGAACCTGCACTGCTTGATTTTTTTGGAAATGCTATGGCTTCATTTAGCACTATGACTGCTCACAGCAGGGGCATTTTTTTTCTGTTGTCTTTTTGACACTTTATACCCTTTAGCAGGTGGAGGTTTCAATAGTTTGGACATGAGGGCACAAAGAGGAAATTTTGGACTGGAGGCTAGGAATAAATTTGCCAATAACTGTTCTAACCCATAGAAATAATAAAAATAGTAAATGGCTAATATGTTCAAATCTAAGCAGCATGAGGATAGAGCAAGCTATAGGAAATAAATGAGTAATAGTAGTGGTGTATGCTGGTGGACAAGGACTGCCTAATTTTGCAGTGAGAGAATGCAAACAGTATTCAGTGTCTTAAAAAGTGAAACATTTTAAAACATTTTTAAAGAATGAATACTGTAACTATCCCACTTGTGACAGTCATGTGTACAATCTCGACAGATCTGTTGGGACCAAAGCATTTCAAAGCTGAGTGCTGTAATTAGATGTGTGCAGCACTCTCTGGTAAAGGGGTCTGATTGCCAAGCAATGTTTTGTGTTATAACAAGACAAAGAATCAATCATGAAGAGTCACCAAAGGGAAGATGCATAATATTTGCATTATGCAGCTTTCAGGATATAATAATGACAGCTCTGGAGCTTGCTCTGCAAAGCATCATACTGCACACTGCGGGCTGCACTCGCTTCTCTAACCCCACCACAAAGCTTTGAGTGGCACTGCTGGGGGCCACGTTTCACCCCTTGCCTTTAGTCTTAGGATGCCACTAATGGCAGTAACACATAGGCCAAAGGTACAAGCAATATTTTCTGCAAAATAAAATTATGGCACTCTTGCAACAGGCCTCAGAAGCCCAGAAAAAGTCATTATCTGTGGCATTGTACGGACTTCTGCATGATGGAAGCCCCGCACATCTTTTGCTGACTTGTGGCCCAAGAGATTACGGTTTGCAGTGTTAAATCATTGACAGTAACATACACTGAACAATCTTTTTTTTTTTTTATTAGGATGTTGAATGGTAGCAGTTTAACAAATTAATCAGGGAACAGGCATATAAACATATGCCTTTATAGCTTATCCCTTATTTTCCCCACTTAGTGTGTATGTTTTAACAGGAATAAGTTATATGTTCATCATTTTTCTTGTTGTCCAAGATCTCAACAACAAAACAGTAGGGAACTCCCATTACACATTTCAGCTTGAAAAGTATTCCTTTCTTCTCTCTGTAAAACACGCAGGTCTAGTGATCCAAGTTAAACATTGCTGGAATTTAACCATGACTCAGAAACAATATTAATTTTGAGCCCACATATTTTTCTTCTGGTAGGGTATAAAAGTTTAAAATAAGTGCACCCTCCAGACAATCTGTAAATGGTAGAGTGCAATGGATGAGACAAAGAAAGAAAAACAAAACAACATGCACATATAACAACAGAGCAGCAGCAATGTTGGGTGGTATGAACTTTTTTGGTATGATGGCAGGAACCAGAGTTCTTTTCCCCCATTTCTGTGGTCTGGTTCAAAGGGAACAGAAGGCTGGCGTCTTGCCACTGAGCTGGGTCAGAAGATTTCTGTCCCATACAAATCCATAATTGGGTTACTTCTTGGTGGGAAGCACAGGGATTGTTCACAATATTAGCATGGCATTTCTGAACTCCCGCATCCCTTACTCCCTTCCTGCACGGGAGATACCACGCTGCTGTTTGTCTGAAGTCTAAAGGCTGCCACAGCCATCTTTTTCAAATTAAAATGGCAATGTAAATTTTGTAAATGTTAGTTCTCCTAATTGGCAGTGGCTTGTATAATTAAAATAAAATCACTAATACTTTCTCTTGTTTTTTTTTATTATCACTGAAGTTCATTTTTCAGTAACTCAGACAATGTCTTCATTTTTATGAAGACCCATACTGACCTCTAAATATCTGATTTTTTTCAGCGAATGTTTATGCCCATCTGGTTTGAATTTAGCATTCTTATGAGTCATTCCACTTTGATAGGAACACTCTGCTACAGAAAACTTCTTTTAATATTTTAAAGTTTTAAATCAACACTGCATACTGCATTACCTAAGCCCTGCTACAATTATGGAAATCAGTGGGTTTGTATTCTTCATTGGACATTACATTTGCTCTCTTTGTGAATTAAATGTTTTTCATGCTAGAAAGGTCTATAATGCACATGTGTTCAAGTGTTTTACCATCTTTTGTTGCCACATCCTTTCCCAGACTTAATAACAGCCTTTTTGGAAACAGCCTCAGTGGAGGAAGGATGAGTGATTCTATAGGAAATAAGGATGCTCAGCACTTCCTTACATCTGACATTTAACCCAAGCAAAAGTGCTATATTTATTTTACTATCAACACTGATTTTATTATTTCTTATGTTCTTGCTACACGCATTTCCTGATGTTAAAGATATAACCAATTCTTTTGGGTTATTTCTTTTTGTGCAGGAAAGAGTTTAAATAGTTTTTTTAAGAAACTCCAAGTGAATTGCAAAAGAAAGGGAAGGAAAAAGTTAAAAGCAAGCTATTAAAAGTATGGTGCAGTGGAGACCCTTCTATTTCAAAATAAAATCTCAATTTGCCAGTATGTTTTGTTGAGCTATAACTGAATCATCACATAAAATAGAATGGGCCAGTTCCAATTGGAAAAAATTGAATATTTTGAAGTATTGTTTGTTTGCACTTAATATGTTCCAACAAGTTGAGACTCCACTTCCTTTCTTGACTACTTAAATTCATTTTAGCTCTTAAATATATACAAAATAAAATTTAAACATTGATATTTTCTTTGAGAGCCCCAACAAGAAGATAATTACTTTCTGAGCAAGTAGGAGTAAATTTCTTTCAACCAGAAAATTACAGTACTTTATTATATTATAATATGGAAAAATGTAAGAAGTTGGTTTTTTTTTTTTTCCATAAACACAAACTATTTAAGCACTCAGTTTAAGGAAATGCTAGGCAATTTTAGAACATCTTCCCACATACATACAAACTAGACTGACTCTGCTTTCCCAGTTTATAGTCTAAAATGTCCTTCTTCAAACCTCTGACTTTTCTCTCTTTTATGTCAGGGTAAATTTGGATTCAAGTAAATAAAAAGGGCACCTAATTTTTAGCCAATCTTTAATAGGAAATGCAGAACCCCACCATGAGGATGGAGCTTCACGAGGACCCAAAATAATCATACTTTTTTACTCTTATGCTAGGGTATATTTTACATTGACCACAGCAGCAGAGCAGCTAATGTGCTTTAAGCAAGATCTGCTCACTGGAACAAAGCAAGTTTGTAATTGCAATGCAGACTGGTAATAGTGTCTGGTTTATTTTGGTTGTATTTTAGGTAAGGCAAAAAAAAGGACAGGCCCATTAATAGAGGCTAAAATGTAGTCCCTTCATTTCCATCATTCCTAAGCAGCCTGTAACATGAAGAATGCTTTTGTAGTTCACATTAGTCACATTATCATGATGGAATAACGAAGGGAAAAAGGATTTATTTTTAAGTACAGTTCAGAGGTGTAGTGTTGTCAGACTAATGTCAGAATACCACGCTTTTAAAATACACTTAACCTTCATCAGTCAGACAGATAAATACTAAAGATACTAAAGACCCTTTCTAATCCATTGAGGATGCTGTGTTTTGTTTTGGGTTTTTTTGTTTTTTTTTTGTTTTGTTTTGGTTTTTTTTGGTTTTTTTTTGTTTTTTTTTTTTGTTTGTTTGTTTTGTTTAGTTTTGTTTTGTTTTGTTTTTTAGTAGATCAGATAATGGAAAACTTTAGCTTTGTTAGGAAATCTGAAATTATAACTATTAAATTATAGAATTACAATTTTGCCAATTTTCAATAATCATTTTTCATCAATTGCTGAATTTTATTTTCTCTACTTACAAAAACAAAAAGGAAAATACTTTCACTAGTTTGCTCAGTGGTGACTGTTCATTTTCACAGGAAGAGTTCAAATGTAATGGACATAAACATTCATCACATAGTTGTATGCATGCAGGCTCACTCCCATTTTACTTGTCAGGATTAGGGAAACGTAGTGGAGAGATTGCCCTTGTGAGTGTGCAGACTCTGAGGGCTGTTAAACAAAACAGATTTTACATTAAACATTTTGGTGGTCTGACATTACTTTTAACATCATCATGTAGATAGTCTGTTCCTTTTGGGCATACTGAGTACACTACAGTACCATCCACATCTAGCAAAGCACAGAAAGGGGTCCCCACAGCAAATCACGCTCATGTTGACTTTTTATTTAATAACCAGTTTTTAAAGGTAGACACAGGACAGGCTTGCAGGTAAGGCACTGACCTGAACTGCCAAAGAGTGAGCTCAGTTCCTGATTCTGCTACAGCTATCTTCCCTGGAATGATACATGCTATTTGGCATACAGGTACACCCTGCAGCAGGTGGAGTCTGACACCAAACCCCTTTTGCATTGACATTGCATGGATGCTTGGCTTTAGTCAAACTGGAGAGAAAGGTGAGGCTCTTGCTGCTATGGAGGGTGATGTAAATATGCACTGACCCACCATGTAGGAGTGTTATCCCAGCTGCCTTCATGGTGACAGCAGGTGGCCAGCCCTGGCCAGGGGAGGCAGCTGGGAGACCTTTTCCAATCATGTCCCAAGTACTTCCCATAAAAGCAAACAGGATTCATAGGATGCTGCCCAAACTGTCCTTACAGCTCTAAGTGTGTGTCTCAGGAAGGCACAGATACTTGCTCCTCTGTAGGAGCTGAGGGAGCTGTGGTCCTCACCTAGCTCATCCAGTTTTGGGGTCCCAACAAGCTGGGCATGGGTTATGCTGTTAAATTTGGTTGAAATTGACCAGAAGTTGTTCGTTGGGAAACTGGCGGACAGATAGATGGATACTGTGGTTGCATAAACCTAGTTTCCAAAGGAAACTGGATTAAGAAATGAGGATGATAGCACCTCATGAAAGGATGTTATGAAAATAAAAGCATTTCTCGTGGTGAGCTGCTCAGGTGATTCAGGAATGGAGAAAATACAAATTCCTAGACAACTAGATTAATTTTGGCATTTTTCTTCTACTTTGAAGATGTGTTCTGCAAAAGGTTACTCATGGGCATATGCTTTGAGCCAGTAACTCTGCTAATACAAACTGTGTTTGAAGTATCATCAACCAATGAAGTGGAAAAAGATTCAGATTTTGCTGCTAAGTGTGTATGTGGCAAAAGACAAGAATTCCTACTTACTTTTCCATGAGGAGAGCATATTTAGAGTACAGCACTACTCCCTTTCTCCAGAAAGTGCATCAACTGAAATGAACCAAATACACCTTTTATATATTGAATTGTAGTGAATTTCCTTGCCTTGAATTAAAAAAAAAAAAAAAAANAGAGAAGCAGGTGTGAGCAGTTCAGAAGAGAAGCAGGTGTGAGCCTTAGCCACACAAAGCATTGGTCTTTCTGAGCAGAAAGGTAAGCAGCAGTAAATCATTAGACCTCAGGTTCATGAGGAGTCCAAGCACTCCCAACAGGAATCAGGAAGAATTTTGGAAGGTATTCTAAGGCTGAGAGCCTAAGATCTTTCCGTCCTTTACAGCCTGGTGATGCAAAGGGATGAAACTCTGGAAGCTCTTCAGTTTTCCATTTCCAAACCCTGGACAGGGGTAGCTCAGCTCCCTGATTACGGGGAAGGTGGCTTCTGAGAGGCCTGGGCAGGCCAGCATCTGCCTGCTGAAGGTTTTCTGGGACCTTTGTAGGAGGCATTTCTCCTTGCCATATTGTGCCTAAAAAACCAGGTTGCTCACTAACACAGGTACAGCTCTTTTAATGCCTAATAGCAGCAGCAGGATGGGGGAGTGATGTGCTGCTGTGTGCTGGCTGTCCTGTGGGTATCCCATGCATGTGAGGTGGGACCGACCCCGTGACCAGTTTTCCATGTACTCTGCCTTTGCCGGGGCAAACCCTGTTGCTTAAAATAAATAGGAAATACTTGATCAGGAAGAGTGAGCTGGTACATCTTTGTGCTCCTCAGGAGGGAGGAATACAGGCTCCAGCATCTTCTTACACATCTTACCTAATGGCTGGCCCCTCTATCTGCAAGGAGGGCAGGGGCCTGGGCTGCTGCAGGCAATCGTGGAAGTTGAATTCAGGTCTCCCACATGCTAGATGAGCACTCCTGCTACTGCATTGCTGTGTAAAAAAAGCACAGCTGCCCCTGGCCAGCTAGCTATTAAGGGCATTAAAAAGCAGGCTTGGTCTGCTTTTGAGGGGGAGAGGTTAGCCTCTGAGCTCAGAGGAGAGGGAGTGATGGCATGCATGTCTTAAACCATCTTTCTCCTCAATGTGGGTTTTTCTGGAGCATCTCCAAAGACTGCTAGCTTTCCCCATTTTCTGGACGTCAGCACCCAGGGAAAAAGTCTAGACTCTATACTTGTAACAGGCATCTCAAATTAGGTGGTGCAAGTCCTGGCATACAGTGATTTTGCCCGGCAGTGTCTGTGTTTGTTTAAAGAGCTATATGCTGAGCCAGGTTAGTGCCTGTTGCATTAGTCATAACAAGCTTTCAAGATTATAAATGGGGAAAGTGCTGAGTAACTTGTGATTCAGCCTTACTATGACTTCTAAGTACTTATTACTAACACATTCCATGTTGCTACACTCCTTCCCCTCCCAGTTTGACACCTACATCCGTTCCCCACACAAAGCTGGAGCAGAGAAAGCTCCTCTTATTTCCAGTAGCTGGTAGGACATGAGGAGCTGGCTCATCCCCCACACGATGTTCCTATCACCCTCAAAAACCTCCCTTGTTTAAAACTGTTTACTCTGCGTCATGATGTTTTCTTTGGGAAATAGTATTGACAAAACCAGTCAATTCAAGGCAAAGTTGCAGGTTCTGCAGCCCCTGCATGTAACATTTTTTTTTTTCCCTTTGTATTTACCATGAGTTATTTACAGGGTTTTTAAACAAGAGTCAAAATTGAGCCATCAGGTGATCTCTGCGGTGGAAGCTTGAATGTTCTATATATATAAAAAAGACAACTCTGTTTCTTTTGGCATTATCTAACATGAAGTTAATGGTGGGTGGAGGCTTCCTGGGAAGGAAATGTGCAGGGCTAAAAAATGAAATTGTGGTGGGCCACCACCCTGTAGGGCCTTGGTGAAAATGCTGAATAATTATCTGAATGTTGTGGGTGATGGAAGCTTGTGTCCTTTTCAGGCAGCGTTTTGCAGAGCAGCAAGGTGTTGCAGGAAAGCCTGCTTATGCAGGCTTTTGGGCTGGCAGGAAGATCACAGTCCTGTGCTCCTCAAGCAAGGGCTGACCCTTACTTGCTGGAATTTATTTTGATCAACTTTACTTATATTGAGACATCTGTTATGCCAAGAAAGGCCTCTTTTGAAGAAAGAAAAGTTATTTTTGTGTAAGGGTTGGTGGGCCTGAAGTACTGCAGAAGGTTGGGATCAGTGATGCCAGGCTCAGGGGGATTTCAGTGTCAGAGTCATGCTCCTCCCTAAATGGGGCTGTGGCAGTCCCCAAAATTGGAAACAGAGTGGCTCCTTTAACAGCTGGGAGAAGGAGAGCAACCCCTACAACCCCCTGTACTCTTTCTCCTGCTTTCTTTCAGGGCCTGTGAAGGGACCCTGAAGTGACCAGGCTTTTAATATAGGCACTTAAGTTAAGAACTTCAAGTTAGAAGGGATGAGTCTAGGACCTAAGTACAGATTACACCTCTGACAGCAATTTAAGAAGTTCCTCTCCCTCTTCATGAGCTCCATTGAACATTGAAGAACTCAGATGTTTCTGGCATGTTCCCAGTTTGGGAACTTCAGCACATGGCTGGAGATGCTGCCAGTTTTGCATCATTCTGGAAGATTAAAGCAGTGGTGTCAGTGGAGCTCTGGGTGAACACCACAGTAGTCACACAAGGCAGGGGATACAGGAAGGTTGTGGTTGCCCAGGCCAGATCTTCAGCAAGGAACCTGCTGATCATGGACATGAGAAACACTACATCTGCAGAAGTGAGGTTTAGCAGATAAAAGCAATTTTTAGAGATAAGCACCATAATAACTATAGGTTTCTCTTGAAACACTGGTGCTGTTTGTTGCAAATGATTGAGTGCCCTGGTGACCTGCCCAGGAAGGAGGGAGATGTGTGATCCAGGTGCTCTTTCATTCATGAGATTGGAAACTTTAGCTTCTGTAGCCATCTGATTGCTTTGCCCACCAGGCTTAGGCTATTCTAGAAAGCAGCCCACTGAAGCTGCACAGAGATATGCAAACCTCATGGAATCTGGATCCTTCTAATCGTACAGTGAAGGGCCTTGACTGGAATCAATGGAACTTGTTGGTCTGGCCCCACTTCCAAGCCTGTTTATAAATATATTTTAATCTGTAGATAAAGACAAAAAACCTCACATCATGCAGTGCCAGGGATGAACCATCTTTCACCCACCTTTCCCACTGCACTCCTCCAACTGATCTGAGCCTGGCATTGGCCCCTGGCCACTGAGCAAAAAACAGCCATTGGTACAGGAGGCTGACAGCCTCAGTGAGGAGAGAAATACCTTCACAGTGGGTTCAGCATTACCTTGTACACTTCAGGAAGAATTTCCCTTGATACAGTCTCCCTGGGAACCGAGAGCAGGTCCTTGCTCACCTCTGTGACAGAGCATGCCAAAATCATGGCGAAATATTAACTGTGGGCACCTCAGAGGGATAGGTATTGAGTTCAAATGGAGATTAATTTCTCACCTTCATCTCTGGCTTGTAATCATAGGTGGAAAGTGTCATCAGCTCTACTGCATAGGGTCAGTGTTGTATCTCTCAAGAACACAATCAGCTGGAAAAGATTTTCCCAATGTCTGTTAAATGCAGACAAAAGACGACATGATAGAAAATAAAAATTAACAAAGAGGAGCCCATGAAGGCTTTAGTGATATTGCTCTGGCATGGAACTGCCAGTGAGCTGGGGATGGTGGGAGTGTGTGGAGCAGTGCAGGGTAAGCAAAGGGCAGAACCTGAACCATGTGTGTCAGCAGGTACATATTCTGCACAGTATCAGTTACCACAGCTATTCAGACAGACTGAAATGGGAGCTATTTCCTATGAAAAATGACCACAAGAGCTTTCCATTCCAGGACTTTAATTTAGCTTTTTTTAGGCATTTGGATATTGTCCAGTGCTTCCCGGTAGCTGCCATTATAGTATTGTTTCAAATATAGATTGTATGAGTCACTGTGCTGCCAAATTTAGAATTCATCCTGGAAATGCTCAGGCTCTTCTTTCAACTCTTTCTCCCAATCCCTTGGGCATTACACAGGCTTCCTCCAGATTTTATCCCAACGTCCTTACCATTTCACCTGACATTCTCTTTGTGGTGAAATCCAGTTATTACAAAACATGGTGACCTCTGAGAGGTTAAGCAGCCAAGCTTATGGTAAATCCAGAGACATTTGGGTAAGCACCTTCTGACAAAAACAGTTTTATGTATTTGCAGTTCAGGGTCTGGTTGGAAGTTCTCTTCAAAGAAAACAGAAAGGCAAGAAATTCACATCTTTGGAACTATCTGTGATGATAAGGTATGCCTTCATGTGTGTGCTCTTCCAAGGTTCTGGCTAGAAGAGCTAGAGAAGCAGAGTACTTCAGGTCTTCAGGAAAACTCTCTGCAGCCTACTTTCTTCCCTTTTAGTTTTTCTTAGAGGATATATCACAAAGTTTGTGCTGTAAAGCCAGCTTCAGCTGGAAGCATCCTTTCTATAGATGCAATTTGTGCAAGATTTTAGCACACACATCTGCAAAATAATCAAAATTATATACAACCTGCAGACTGTGCTCAGCTAGATACATAGAGTTCGTCCTGAAGATAAGCAATATCCATCAAAGGGATTTGCAGCTCAGCCCTGTTAATTGTTATCTTACCACTGTATTTCTTCTGCATGGTGGAAATAATTATGGCATACTTTGGACCTGTACAGGAGTCACAGATCTATTTTTTCTCCCACTCTTGTGTAACACCTATAATGTAATAGGAAGTGCAGTCTTGTTTGAATTACTGTTGTGCTGTGTTTGGAGGCTGCTGTGTCTGGTGGTCAAAGCAGTGAGAGAAGTAGCTCATAATCTGTGAAACACATGAAACACATGAATTACATTCCTGCAACATTTAGAATACTTGGCAGAGAGTGTTGATTGAAAATGAGCATAGCAGTGTTACCTTTCCTTGTAGTTTGCTTTGTGTTATGGTGGCTAAGAATGCTGTAGAATAATAATTTTTAATTGTTTTTCTTTTAGGCTAGGAGGCCAGATGCTTTAGTTTGGGGGATTTTGTTTCATTTTGTTGCGTTTTTGCTTTGGTTGGTTTTTTGGTGCAGAAAAAAACATATGCATCATCACACACCACTTCTTGCTTTCCAATATATAACTGACATCTCAAAAAGAGAAAGTCCCCTGAAACTCACTGCTCATTAAGTTGGCTGATTCTTTACCAGAAAGACCTTGACTGGGCATTTAGATTTTATTACACATTACAGTGTTTGTTCTCTATGAGATAAATCTGTTGAATTGAAAAAAACATATCAATATAATAACTAATACATCGGCTGCAAACTTGCCTTTGCCTTGCTGAGGACAGAAAGGAAAACAAACCTTACATTCTATACTAAGTCCTAAGTTTAAATATATAGACAGTTTTTAATATGAAAATTAATAATAAATCATTAAGTGGGAAAGTGGCAGAATGCAGAGATGAATACCAGTGCATACTTTGTGTCAGACTCTCAACTATCCAAGCCTTGGCAAGTTTATCTAGCCAAAGCTTCTTTCACATGAATGGTATCAAAGGAACCTCAAACCCTCAAACATGTTTGATGCACACTCTCACCAAACTTCACAGGATGTGATGGGATACATCCTTATGCCATGCCACCAAAATAAATCTGACAGGCTGCAATACAGCATTCTTGTTGTTTTGGATATTATTGTTATATCTTGTTATTTGTATGGGGTTATTATGTGGGTCAGAAAAGCCACCAAAAGCTACCATTATCATACAGTGCCCAGGAAATTCCCATGCCAAATACTTGGTAATGGGTCTAGAGCATGCTAAACATGAACACTCTGCAGCAGCTCATCCAGGAACCAGGCTTTCCTCACTGTGGTACTGCAAGCCTGCAGTAGCCCTGGGTAGCTCCTGATAATTCCTAAGCTAAAGCAGTGTCTGTTGTCTGGTTGGAGAAATCATGGATCTCAGAGGTTGAATGGACTCAGGAAACTGAACATTCATTCTTCCATCAAAGCTCTGCATTCATTTCTATACTTATAGGCAACACTAATGCGTGATAGGTAATAGCTATAACAGTATAGAATTATTAATTTATGGTAGGTATATGATGCATATACTATGTGTGTCCTTGTGAAAGCCAGAAGCAGAAAACCTCAGCACGCATTCCTAAAGGACACACTTTGAAATAGGTTCTTATGTTGTCAGTTTCTTTCTTTTGGTTAAACTTGCTCCTCATAGCACAGCAATATACCTGTAGTCCAGCTGGCCAGTGGCTATCTGGAATCTTCGATGGATCAGCTGGCAATGCCAGCCCTACTTACCTCTGGAAAAAGGGCTTTGTGAATATGGAGCATTCCATTGACTGACTGATTCTAAAATCCAGGGTGAGACCAGGGGCTTGATCTGAAGGGCAAGATGACTTCAGTTCAGGTGATGAGGTGCCTGTAGGTTGAATTGGTAGAGGCAAAGGGAAGGGCCATGACTGTGGATCTCCTTTCCTTCTGTTAACATACAGTAACTAATCACAGTTGGTTTGTTTTCAAACAAAATAATTACCTTAAAAAAAAAACCACCAAACCCCACAGATGTTCTTAAGGAATATAGCAAGGATAACTCAGAACCTACATTATTGTACATAATACCACCTACATTGTGCCAAATTGGTAGAATAAAGCTCTGCTTAACCTCGTGCAGTGGTCACAGGGCTTCATAGCTGAGTACTTCAGGGGTGAGCTCTGGTAACAGACGTTTAGCACTCACTGCTGTCTTCAGAACATTTGTTACTGGGGATTTGTAGTTTTCCCACAGCACCCAAAAGGTCTGGCCCTGCTGCAGAGCCCCCATGTTCTCAGAGGTGCATGAGTATGTGGTGGTGGTGTCTTTGTAATACTTCAGCCTGATTTAAAAAAAAAATAAAAAGCCTGTGGGAGTAAGATTTGGGTTGGCTGTAAACCAACATGTGCACAGTTTAATAACATACATCTATGTTCAGTGATTTCAGCTCTTATCTTTTAATCAGAAGCTATAGGACCCTAACCCAATTTTAAACAGCTTACAAGTGCAGATTTTAAGTCTTAACCTTTTATTTTCTTTGTACTGAGGTAAGTACTGAGAAAAATCGCTCTTATGGAAAGAACTCTTACAGAAACGACTATTCCTCAACAGGTTTTAAGTTTTTCTACCAGCTTCAAAGTTGCTGTTTACAGGTCTCTTTTAATTAATCCTGGTAACTGAAGGATTTGACAAAAGTTTGTGAACCCCTATCCTTACAGGGTTTTCAATTACATTAATTAATTGGTTTTATATAAATCAATTCACACAGCTGAATAGACCCAATTAAAAATAAATACATTTACAAGCTATCTTATTACAGCAGCATTAAGGGTAATGAGTTCATTAAGCATCACATGAAGACATTTTCAGGCTGAGGGTATGGGCTGCAACATGTTGAAGACACTCTCTGCTGAGGAAAGAAGGCTCTGCCAATAGAGATTAGCCTATCTGTAACAAAAGCTTTTACTTCAAAGATCATAGATAAGGTTGGAGGGCTTAATGAGAGTGCATTTTTAAAATGTAAATAGGAGGATCTAGTGGGCACATAAATTGCATAACATTTACAGCACACCCTCTGCTCTTGCTATGGAAGTAAAGAGAGTAAAAGTTAACAAGTTATATATGTCACTCCCCCTATTTCAAATGGGTGTTCTGCTTGTAGATCGATTCCTATTAGTGCAGGAGTGCCTTAATAATTGAAATTGTATCACAAGCTTGAAATAGCTGCTGCACATCCCATTTGTCTGAGGTTTGTTGAGGTTAGTCCCCAAATGCCCAACTGTTAACTGAAATAAATATAAGTGTCTCAGCACACTGTTGTGCTGCTCTGCTTTTAAAAGGGTGAACTTCCGAAAAAACCTCTTTCAGATCACAATAACATAAAAAGCCTTATGGGTAATTCTGAAAGTGGGATTTATTTTATGTTACACAGAACTGATAATTGATTCTTTAAAAGTTTGCTGTGTTTCCACATGAAACATTAAAATGTTATGTGCTGAACTGACAGACAGAGGAAATTTTTAATATGCTGAAATAAAATGGGCTTAAAAAACCCTCCCCAAAAGTCTTTCCTTCTTTGCTTTGCTTATACAGAGAACCAGCCATCACTTTTAAGTTTTAATAAGTTTCATATGTTTTGTAGAGGAACTGTGTTTGGTTAATTCTAACCTTTAATTAGTAGCCCCTGGATTGGTGTATAACTCAGGCACGGGGATGTTATTAGTGTGAACTGAAAGCTATGTGTGTTGCTCCATAACAGATCAAAACAAACCTTGTATGCTCTGACAGCATTAAACCCCACTGAGACCTTGTGCAGGATATGGTTTTCCACTTGCAAAAGAAAATTGTAATTCACAAGCCTTTGCCAGATGTTGTCCTCCCATACTTACATACCTACTGAGTAGGTGGTCACCTAGGGTAAAGCCAAGTGTGCCCTGTTAGAGTATTTGTCAGACTACATAATTTCTTGAGGTTTTTTTTGTCCCTTTTTTTTAATTAAGAAAAACAGCAGCGAAAAATTTTTAAAAAGCTCTGCTGGAAAATGGCTATTTACTATGAATAGGATCCTGTTGTATTCTGAGAGGAATGCAGGGCCCTGCTCATGATCTCTTGAAGAGAGAAGGAATAGAGACACAAAGGAGTCTGTTGAAGACTTGATTTCTGATGAACAATGTCACCACAGACCACGCTGCACCGTAAGTGTGGCTGTAACATGAAATCATGAGACAGACAAAACGAAGAGAACATGAGATTGCAAGAAAATGCTTTGAAAAGCGACTTTACAAGTCATTCTTCTGTTAAAATTAGAGATGTTCTTGAAACCAAATAGGAGAGTCCTCTAAATAAGAATAAAATGTACTGGTGGTTGCTCATCCCTGGCATTTTATTAGCATGTAGATAGCTGGTACAAATGGGTACTACTATCAGACTGTTACCAGATTTTACCAGGTCAGCAAAAGTCATCTTTCTTATCTGTAAAATTTTTTTTCCCAGAAAAAAAGGTTTAAACTTTGCATGGAAGAGAGAAGCTTAAACAAAATATTGTACTCAACCTTTACCTGAATTATCTTTGGAAGCAGCTTGGGTGACCCCACCTTGATGTTTTTTACATACTCAGCTGTAAACACAAAAACATGTTGTAAATGTTCTTGCAACTTTTGTGGTCCAATAATAAAAGCGAGGCAGGATTTTGGACAGAAATTAAAATTAGGACAGTGTTCCATAATTGGAAAACTTGAAATAATTTTTAGACCTAATCTTCTTCAGTAGCTTTATATAAAATTCTGTAAGTAAAATGAGAGGTTTATGGTGTTTTAGGATGTGCAGATGTTTTTTGGGTTTTTTCTTTTTTTTTCTTGTTTTGTTTTGTTTTGTTTTGTTTTGTTTTGTTTTGTTTTGTTTTGTTTTCTTTTCTTTTCTTTTCTTTTCTTTTCTTTTCTTTTCTTTTCTTTTCAGGAGGTTTTATAAACATGACAGTAATGGCTGCAAGCGATTTTATACAGTAAAACGCATTAAGATGACTTTTAAAAAGAAATTAAGATCTCCCTGGCTTCTGGATATTTGAGAAGAATGAGATAAGCTTTTGACTCTGAATGCCATAAAGTACTTATGGTATGACTGCTTGAAGCCACAAAAATCTTATCTGTTACCATGGTGGAAACCAGCCTGTGAACATCAGACGTTCAGTGACATACTTACATGATCTATTTTTGACCAGATCTAATGTAAGCATTGTGATAAAAGGGCAGGTCCTGCCAACAAGTCGGCACATGAAGTGAAGTGCAATTGTCGAAAGCCAGGGGTGTCACAGAGCAGTCCTGCAGTTCTCCCTGCAGAGACAGCTTGATGGAGCCATGCCTCTGGGCACAGGTATTCTCCTGCAGGATCAGGCCTGTCTGCATGCACGTGGAATTACTTTGCTGATTGCTTTGATGATTGCCTGAATAACTTCTCAATAAACATGGTGCAGCAAGTGCCTTCCTTTTATTTTATTAAAAAGCTTTAGTTCTACTGATGGAGACCTTCCTTGGGAAAGTCAATGTCTATCATAGGAGTGAA
This sequence comes from Aegithalos caudatus, assembly GCA_013389925.1. Classification (NCBI taxonomy): domain Eukaryota; kingdom Metazoa; phylum Chordata; class Aves; order Passeriformes; family Aegithalidae; genus Aegithalos; species Aegithalos caudatus. Next base: position 156,369 of record WEIU01019347.1, read on the forward strand.
TTAAAACTAATCACGCAGCTATTATGTTATAGTACATAGAATGCAATGATGTTTCCTTGTCTAGGAACACCACACTGGCAACTGATTTTGAGCAACAGTCCCATATCTGCCTTTTCATGCATCTTGGATTTAGTGGTATTACATTTTGTGTCCATGTAAACAAAGGAAAAAATCTCTCATTGCCAACAAGAGCAAACTATGTATATTAATTTGACTTTAAGGGCTTCCAGCTATAATTTTTTGTGTAAAAATACCAATAAAAGCCTAAGCTAAGATCTGATGTTTTAGAAGAAATCTGAAAAGCCAGGGTAGGTTTTCTCCTTGTTTTTTTTCCTCTTTTTTCTTCCTCTTTCTTTTTAATAAACAGACAAGGTAAATCTTCCAACAGACTGCAGTGTACATCTCTCTCTACAGGTAAATGGTGCTGGTCATTTCTTTCAAATATGTCATCTTCCTGAGATTAAACCTGGATTAATTTTTTTTCTTTAGACAGGTGAGTTTCCACTCCTTGACAGAAATCTGAACAGCATAAAAAATGGTTCTGGTCAAAATTACAGATCAGCTGGAAATTCACAAGCAGTCGCACAGGATTTCCTCTGGAGAACTGACTGACTGACTGACTGAGAGCCATTTTATTTGTCAGTTATGTTGTTTTCCTCCAGAGGATAATAGACAAGCAAATTAATTAGTTAAAATAAGCTACAAAACCATCAAAACATTCAGGCAAAGCTTCACTCAAACTAACATGTTCAGTGAAACAGAAACTTGGACTGGCAACTCTCTGTTTTTACACTATTTGTTGATTCTACTGACAGCTTTAATCATTGCTGAGCTGACATTCTGGTGGTACAAATGCGTAAATAAAATGTCAGTTTTGCTTACAATGACATTGAACATAACTGTTCAACCTTGACAGGTCTATATTTGTAGACAAGATAATCATTTCTTTAGACTTTCCTGCAAGAATAACATGTCTAAAATCTGCACTGCTACCATATACATGGCCTGTAAAAACAAAAAGTCAGCTATTTTTATTTGTGATCTTTTGACAAAAACTAAAGGTGCCTTTTTGTTTTTTCCCTAGTCAGAAGGGCAGAACAGCCAACATGCACCCAAGCTCCAGATCACAGAGCAAAAGTCCCACCTCATCAGAACTGATGGGAGTCCCTCTATCAGCTCCTGTGAGCTCAGTGTTGACTCTTCTAAGGATTGCACAAAGCTCCAAGTTTCTCTGCTAAAAATCTCGTGTCAAAGAGGTTCTTTGTTTGAGGCATAACCTGAGTTGTCTGTCAAATGTGGGCCCTGATCCAGCAAAGCACTTAAGCACACGTGTAGTGTTCTTGAAACCAACGGGACTACTGCTCACATGATTAAAGTCACGCGTGTGTTTAAGTGCTTTGCCGGCCTGAAGCCTTGCAGAAGTCCTTTATATCATGTTGATTTCAAAGCACATTTAGTTATTACATCACTGTGCTGTTCTTGGCAAGGAATGAATTAATAAATGAGACAAGGAGAGGTCCGGCAGGAGCTGCTGGGGGAGTGGGACACTGCATTCCTTTCAAAACAAGGTTGTGGCAATAACTTTTCAGGAGACATGAATCAGCCACGTAGGCAGATATAAATAACGTGAAGCAGCCTGGCCCGGTGACATATTGCTGCACTTTGTATATTGCAAGAACATATCAATACTGGGTACATTGTGTTTTTAATCTTTCCACAGACTTGGCATCCACCCACCTTCCAAGGCCAGCCATATTCTGGTCAGTGTGAGGATGCAATTGGGCCCTCTCTCTGCACAGGATTTTAATGCTATTTCACAACCTGGGATTGGCATGGCAGGAGAACAGCCCTGTTGTAAAGCCACAGTATTGGCATGCAAGTGCTTTCTAGATATATTAAAGCCAAAACGTCGCCCTTGAGGACATGGTAACCATAGGGCTGGGTGAGACACAGGCTCTCAAATCACAAGCTGAGCTCTTCCTCAGGAATGCTCTATTACCTCCTGGACCACATGTCCGTAATTGTGTTGCTGTTTGAGTGCTGCAATCAAAGATGAGCTGCTTTCACATGTATGGTCCTGTTCAGATCATGCATTTTGGGAAGTTCAAGGACCTGCTGCCATGACATGGCTATGGTATTTACCATCAGCCAACCTTGTACCTGGCCAAGACAGCCAGAGCCCTGCCTGTGGATGAGATCTCAGAGCCCATGTTGCAGAGAGCCCTGTGCTGCCACACCAAGGCATTGAACTCTCGCTGACACCTCACCCAGGCTAGCAAGATGCAATGGAATCTGCAGGCACCATATGATCAGCAAGGATGGTGGCAAAAGCCACACTGGTATCTCCCCTCATCATGGTCCTACTTAGGAAGGGAGCACCTAAGTGGAAAAGAAAGATTGCTTTGGGGAATAGGGCAGGAAAAAGACGGCAGGGTAGAAGGGACAGGGAAGGAAGAAGAAGAGGAGCAAGAGGGTAGCAAACAACTCTATCTAGCAAAGGCATCAATGCCCCTTTCATTTTGCTGTGATTGGGATAAGTATTGACTTTTATTGATCACATGAATGGGAGAGAACATGGAAGCTGTGGAGCTTTCTAAATAATCTTCACACACAATAAACTATAGATAAATATTCCACTTCCTTTTCCCTTTGAAAGTTTCTTTTTAGGAAGCCACTGTGCTACAGATACTGAGAAGCAGCTGGAAGAAACAACTTCCAATACTGGGAAGGCTAGTGGGAAGAGGGGACAAGCTCCCTATCAGAGCCTCATATGCCTTTTGTGTTGAAATCTGCAAAATCTTGTAAAGAAAGACTAAGGATTTATTTATAATTTCATCTGGGAAGTCTAGAAGTTTGGGCCTTTTTTTTTTTTTTTTTTTTTTTTCTTTTCTCTTTTTATTTATTTGTTTATTGTTACTGGTAGATTATTTTAATGCCATTCATGACCAGAATATAACCGATCATGTAATTAAATATAAACAGAGTAAAACAAACTACAGTTTTCTAATCTGAAAAGGTGATTGATTTAGATTTTTCCCTTGAACTAGGAATCAGTGTCCCCTTTGATGAAAGTTGGAGGAAAGCTCTCAGCAGCAGCTTAAACACACATTGCCAAACTCACAGGAGAGAAGGAGCAATCACACGCTTTCAAGAGGATGTTTTGCATCCGGTTATTCGAGCAAGATGCAGAGCTGCTGATATCATGGAGGCTGAATCGATGCTTTTCCTGGGAAATATCATTTGGAGAAGAGTTATAATCATCTTTTCTGATACATTGCACAGCGCTGATACAAAATGAGTACCTAATCCAAAACTCTGTCACCAATGGTAAAGTTTCTGTGCTTTGGGGTTTGGATCAATTTCTCTGTCTGTAATTGCTGATATAGGAGGAATGTTATTTTTGCTGTGGTACTGCATTAAAACAGAGCTATCATTTGATCGAGGTTGTTGGAATATGTTTGCTAACAGACAACTTCTTTGAAGGATTTAAATCTGCTAAACCATCTGGGAAAGTGAAGATAATGGAAAATGTAATTTTAATGTATGTAAATGTAAGGCAAAAGGTAATTTTAATCAATGTCAGAAGTGAACCCCTTTCTACAATTTGATTCTTATCTGCAATTCTTAAGAACAATGTACCACAGCTTTTAGGACGGCTACTTTCAAATTATTGTCCTTTTTAAAAGGCTTCAGGAGAGAGGCACGAAGAAGTGCTAGTGATAACACACTAGGACATGTGTTATGTTCTCACAGCCTGCCAAATTCAGCTTACCTCTGTGTGCCATTCTAATGTGGCTGTAGCTGGGCTGGAGAAGGAATTACCTCTCCAGGTCATTGCTGCCCTCCTCCTGAGGGAAGCTTCAGCAGACTGAGGTACACAGCTTTTTCTTAGCTCAGCATATCTCATTTTGAGCAATTTTGAGTTGCAGGTGCTGGCTGGTATGAGGTTTTGTCTGGAGAAGTTTTGGGAACTCTGCCCAAGTAGGAGCTTCCTCCTGCAAGTGATGAGGACCTTTGTGCCATGTAATTATGCTTTGCCACCCCCCTGAGCCCCTTGGCCATGGGTTGCCCACACAGAGCGCTGTCCATTCTGGAGCTCACTGGCGAGCCACTACAGCTGTAGAAAGGGCTGTGGAGTGGACTCCTGCTCAAGCTGAGCCATGGTGGTATCACCAGGCAAAGGTCAAAGATGCTGACAAAGTGCACCTTCTAAAAATCACTGAGATATCTAACCTCTGCCACCAGAGAAAAGTTAGATGTTAAAAATCCTCTCAAAATCCTTGCAGGGGTTCTAAACCTCCGCATGAGCTGAGCCAAGTGGCTCTATTTGAGAAAGGTAACTGGAAACTAAGGTTAGAGGAAAGAGGTGTTAATTTAGGTAGGGGGTGTCAGTGCATGGACAGGCTATGGGTAAAACTGACAGCACCTCCCAGAAAGAATAGGTTACTATCCAGCAGTAGAAATCAGGGAGGGCAGAGGTCTTTTGGAAGGGGTAGGGAGGGAAAATCCTTCTGCCTGTGAAATGCATCAGGGAAGGGAGCAAGGAAGCACCTGGTCGCTATTTACCACTTTACTGCACTCTTCTGCCCTCTGCTCCACTCGGCTGCGAGCAGTGATGGTGTTAATCAGTTTTCAAAGATGGCATTTCTTCTGCATGACACTGTTTACTCTGGGTGTAGGAGGAGGTGACCCACTGATTATCCTGATGGACCAAAGGAGCAGAAAGTCAAGTTTCAAGCTATTACAGTGACTTAAGAAGCATGCAACTCTTTTGCCTCTGGACATAATCAAGTCAACATGTTCAGTATTGGTTTATGCTTAAAAAGCAAAGTAAAAGCAGATGAAGTGTATTTATAAGTTCATCAGCCAATGAATGATGAAATGGAAAAAAAAATTAATAGGAAAATGTCAGCCAGAATAGAGAAGGGAATCAGTGTGAAGTTCACATCCAGACCAACAATTTGGAGCTAATTCCAAAGACAAGGGTATCTTGATTTACAGTAGAAAAAAAATTGACACCTTATCAACTCTGAATTTAAATGTAAACCATAAAAAAATAGTGTGAAGAAGATAATTTTGCCAGATTACCTCAGGATAGGAAGGTTAAGGGGAACTTAGGTCTGGCCACTTGCAAATGTGTACCTTTGATTTAAAGCTCAAAATCTTAAATAAAAAAGGGAACATAGAAAGCAATGTTACAACAGTGAAGCTTGGTCTCCCTTCCGCTTCCTAGATCCAGATAAACATGGGTGTATCTCTGAGAGCTGTGAAGAGAGAAGTAGAGGAGGAAAATGCCTCTTTGCTCTATGCTTTTCTGCTCTGCTAAAATTGCTCCTTTTTGTGCAAGCAAAAATCTGATATTTAAAAGCTATTTTCAGCAACATGAAATATAGGGACAAGTAGAAAGAAACAGAGGTCTTGTTAACTGAAATGTGAGGGCAGGCTAGTAACAGAGGATACCATCACTGAACCATCCATCTTTTTAAAATAGGGACTTGAGAAGAAGACTTTCTATTTCATAAAAATCTCATTGCCTAATCTAAACCAGTATTTAAGAGAAAGAGATATGAGGAAAGCAGCATAATGAAACCCAGCCCAAATAGGCCAGACTAGAACAAAGAAGCTGCTGATGATTTTGTGTCAAGCTTTGCCACATTTTGACTATGTGAGCTGGAGCAAGTCTTTATGTCCATGCTGCCATCAAAGGTGTGATTGCAGCTCATATATTCATGTCCTCGAGCACTCTTTGCATCAGTTTAGCCATCTGTACCAGGGCCATCTTACACATTTACCTCTTTTAAAGGCTGTAGCAACGACTGACGTAATCCAAGTTTGCAAAAGCTTTTGTGATCTACTGATGAAAAGCATAGAAATGAAAGATGCTGTAATATTTCTGCTTATTGAACATACTGGTAGAGGCATGTGTCTTGCTGCTGGAAGAATCCTTTAATAAAACAAAATCCATTGCTCATCCACTTTTTTCTGGCTGCAAAACTATTCCTGTGAATTGACGCAGGCTTAAAAATCTAAGCCAGAGCACAGAACTGAGCAATACTACACATATATATGTTCTTGGCAGTGCCTTGATGCAGATCATGACCACAATCTGTTTAATGAATGTATGTTATTTAACGATCCATCCGGTGTTGATTTAGAAAAGAGCAAATTGGAATATTTGTGTTCAAATGGCAGCTAGGAGAAGATGGCTCAAAACTAACTGTTCCCTTGGTTCTGGTAGATCCCAGGGCTAGAAGCAGCCCCTTGAAATGGCTTTAAATGAGCCTGAGTGGAGTTTACACACTGATGTTCATAATACAATTCATGTTTCAGAAAAGTAATAACTGCGAACACATGCATAATAGAGGCTCAGTGAACAAAGCTTGTAATGCATAATTTGCAAGGAATATTTCTTTAAAAATGTAAAGCAGGAGTATCACTTATCATTCCCACATGGAATGAGTGGTGAAAAGGTTGTGGAAATAATTTTTATTGTTATCATATGTTTTCCCCAAATGTTGCTATAGGAGTAAACCTTTTTTGGTATTACTTACAGTATGCTATTGTTTGACATCCAGCATTACACTGTGTTTGAATAGCTTGCCCTTGTATCATCCTTCTTTGCCTTTGTTGATTAAGTCAGAGATAAATATACCATTGTTTTCATGGTACATAAAAAATATTCAATCTCCTGCTGGCTGAATATTAAAAGAATGGCAGGAGTTATCTTAGTGGAATAACACACTTGGACAGTTACTCTTTGGACTAAGGGACCAAGATTTAATGCTCTGATCTAGTTTCCTTCAATCCCTTTGCCCTGGGATGATGCACACAGCTTCTAAAGACAGTGGCTGTCTGTATGACTCTCACTGAAGGGGGCTTTGCAGCCTGGAGCAGGTCTATAGAACATGGAGTTGAATAAAACTTCTTACAGTTGGTTTCATTTGACTTGTGTGGTCAAAATGAATCATTGTTGGTCTCCTGTGAAAGGTGATCAAGGAGGTTCTGCTAAAAATGTGTGAGTCTCTCTCAGAATATATTTCAAGTTTTAGGAAAACATGGAGATGTAGGGGATGAGGTAGTTCTCAATGTTCCATTTTTATAGTTTTCAGGGGAATACTTGAACTTTAGAATAAGGAATACATACATTGGTTCTTGCTTGCTTTTTTTTTTTTTGTCAGAACGTTTGAATTTCTGACCATATATTGCCATTTCCATGTGAAAGGCACAGCAGGTCAGAGTGTTATTCCATGGAAAACAGCTGCAGTAAGTTAGCAGACATCCTTCACTATGTTTCACCTGCTGAGAAACAGTTGAGTTCTGCTGATATCAATGGACACCAATGCCCCATGCGTGGAAGTGTTCAAGGTCAATGTGGTGGTTTTAAATAGCTTGATTTTTGGTGAGGGGGAAAAACTACAAGTGACTGGGAAAAACCCACTATAGTCAGGTTGGATGGGGCTCTGAGCAACCTCATTTTAGTGAGAGTTGTCCCTGCCTATTGCAGTGGTGTTGGAATTCGGTGATCTTTAAAGTACCTTCCAACTCAAACCATTCTATGATTCTATGATTCTATGATTCTATGATTCTATGATTCTATGATTCTATGATATATATTTTAAAATATATTCATTTCTATCAAAAGTAATGGAGTCTGGGATCACCTGACACAACTCCAATTCATTCCTCTCAATGTGAAAATTAAAAGTGAAAACAACAGTGGTTTTCTCATGCTTAAAGAGGTACAATGCACAAATAGAAAAAAAAAACAGAGGTTAAGATATGTAGGTATGTAGAGGACTCTGCTCAATGAGTCCCCAAGGGCTTTCAAAGAGACTGGGAATCTCAAGATGCTGGCAGGGTCACGGAATGAGGTACACTGTCAGGGCTTATCACTAAATCACAGAACAGTTGGGGTTGGAAAGGACTCTGAATGACATCTTATCCACCCAGCCCCTGCCCAAGAAGGACCACATAGAGGAGTGGCCACAAACTGTGTTCAGACGCCTTTTAAGTATCTTCAAGGAAGACTCCATAATCTCTCTGAATAACCTGTACCAGTGTTCGGTCAACCTCAAAATGAAAGAGTGTTTCCTAATTTTTGGGAATAATCTCCTGTGTTTCAGTTTGGTCCCATAACTGGGCACCACTGAAGAGTGCTTGGCTCTGTCTTCCTTACCACCCTCTCTTCAGGTGTTTCTATGCACTGATAATATCCCCTCTTGGAGCCTTCTCTTCCCTAGGCTGAACAGTCCCAGCTCACAGCCTTTCCACAGAGAAGTTCCTATCACTTCATCATCTTTGTGTCCCTTGGTTGAACGTCTCTTCAGTATGTCCGTGTCTGTCTTTTACTGGGAGCCCAGACCTTGACCCAGTACTTCAGGTGTGGCCTCACTGGTGCTGAGGGAAGTGCTTCAGCCTCCTGGCACCAGGTGCAGCATTTATTACAAGGAGGCATTTATTACAAACATGTTCCTTTTGACATAGTTTATTGTCTACAGGGTTTAGAGTGTTTTAGTGTTCTCAAAGGCATCCAATTTTCTACCTTGAACTCCTCATCATACCTAGAAAAAGAGCATATCCTGGATCCAGTGATACCTGGACAAACTAATGCATCACTGGCAAGACATACCTCTAAATCTAGAAGACTTAATTAGAGAGGGGAAAAGGAAGCAGAATTCTTAGAATTTTCTGAGGAAAGCTCAGCCAGTGCAAGCAAGATGGGCAATATCCATCACCTGCAAAAGAAAGGCCTTCGATTGCTCAGCACGAGGTCAGAACTCCCACTGGTGGAGCACAGCCAGGGCCACTCCAGCCTGGCAGCTGCCAGGGTCTCCTGGACTCTGTGGGTTGGTGCAAGGCCCAGAAAACTTTAATAAATTAGCCCTGCTGAGAAGAGGTGAGGTGATAAATATTTTTGCTTGTTGTCTCATAGAAAAGCTGTGCAAGCTGAAGGAGAGAGTGACCTGCTGCAAGGCCCTGCCAAGGCCTCCTTACCCCTCTAGCCCTCATTCTCCCTTCACACTCCTCCACTGCTGAATACCAATACAAAATCCTTACTGCCTTGTGTGCCAGTGCCATGCAAGGATTCACTGCTGAGATTATCTTATTTTCTACTACACAATATTTCTTCATAGGCCAGATCTGATAATACAAAACTTGCAAAGTATCAGGAAAAAAATCCCTGGAAACTACCCTGAGACTGCTGCTATTCCCCTTTTAGGGCCATGAAGTTACTTAATTTCAGGGGCAGCACAGAGAAATCCATGTCTCTTCAGGAGTTTGCCATTAGCTGGGAATGACATGGTGCTCTCTACTATGTGGGCTAACATCCACAAAAAAAGGGTGAAAACCTGCCTGAGCCTGCAATCACATTACACACACTTCACTTAGTACCCTGTGAGGTGCACCACAGATATTTTCTCAGATAAGCAACCCCTTGCATTGAAATATAGCAATTCAATAAACTTGTATCTTCCTTTAAAAGCAACTTGCTTTCAAACAATGGTGCACAATGTCAAAAATACATGTTGTGTAGCTTACATAAAATTTTAATCTCATTTTCAGTAACTGTTTAAACAGAAATATTTCCTTTTGTGTAAACGTTAACATTATGCTAAGCTGTATTCTACTTCTGTGTACTAACAAAGGTCATGAATAGAGTAATAAGTGTTTGAGGTTTGCAGGATTGCTTTGATGTAAATTCTATTTGCCACTGGTATTCTTCATTTACCACATATATCCCCAGAGAACAGCTTGCCTGCATAGCTCATAAATTTGTTATAAATCATAATGCTTCTATTACATCATTTTCAACCTATCCAAGCTAAATACAGAATGTGATTTCTTTTTTTTTTCCCTATGTGAAATTTCCAGTTTGGTGGCATATCTGTTGCATAATAAATTCCAGACAGTCATTCTTTCATGGTATATCTAATGTCTGCATTTTGGACCCAATCTAGCAGATTACTGAAATCTGTGGTAGTTTGCCAGCAGTTACAACAGGACTAAAATTGTGTCCTCTTTGCATCTAACTTGCCTTTGTTGAAGAAGCACGCTGGTTTGGAACCAATTTCTAATGAAAATATATCTGGAGCTGCAAACACCAAATGTACTAATATCCTGCTGAAATGCTGGGTTTGGTGCCAGCAGTAAGTGTTGGGTTTCTAATTCAATGCTGTTTGTTTTCTCTTATGATTATGCCACAAAATTCATCTGTCACACTTTGCAACAAAGGCAAATGAGGAAAATGTTGGCTTACAATGAACATTTCTGCAACCTGGCAAAAGAAGGGGAGTGATGCACCATATTTCTCATTGGTTTCTACAATGCATACTTTCATTCCAAAAGAGGGAAGGGGAAAAACTTATGTGATTTTATGTGGCAGTATTAGCAATGCTATTTATTAAATCTTGTTGAAAGATAAGTCTGTTAGTGTAAGCCACCATTTGCTTTTTAAATTCACATCAGTCTCCAGTAGTGCATATTGTATTGAATTCAGTGGAATTCTCCATATGCATTCAGTTATTCAGTTCAATTCAGTCTGCAGTGTTGTGACTTTCTTTGGTAGGAAGCAGAAAGGTGAAATCAAACTCCTGGTTTATAATATTCAGAATTACTCAAACTAAAAATGGCAAATGGATCCAAGTCATAGTAAACACGTGATCTGCTTTATACCAGGGATGTAATTTGGTGCATACATTTGGGTCTACCTGTTTTCTGCTTATCTCTGATATTAATATAATGATGAATAAAACTAAAACTGCCTGAATAATGGAACAGTATGCCCTGTATCTTTTTAGTGCTTAGCATGGTGAGTCAAGCATTCCCAATGGCTTGTTTTCCTTCTCTGGGTCTGGTGGAAAACCCTTGGGTATAGGCAGCCTTCTGCTGATGACTGTGGCGACAACTGTCATCTCCAAGAGCTTCCTTCTGCATCCCAGTCAAACCACCCTGAGGGGAGCAGTGTACTGCAGAGCTGAAACAAGAGTCAAGAAGACAGATGCAGCAATGGCTCAATTAGGTACATTTTTGCCAGCAATTTCCCACATAGCCCAAGTCCATTTAAAACACAAACCACCTATCAAGAAATCCCTTGAAATTATTTGCTGTTTTATGATTGGAAAGTATGGCAACATAATACCTTTAATGGAAGCCCAAATAAATGGCATATGCTGCAAAGTGTCTATGAATGGGTTTTATGAGCGTGAATTCTTACGTCACGCACTGGTAGCAATCATGGCTTCAGCAAATGCCTTGGAGACATAGAAGAGCATATATAGAGTTTTAATGAAGGTATAAACTGATAATATTTATTTTAAAAGTGTATTATCACAGTGAGAGAGCAGGTGGGGGAAATGTAACAAACAATGAAAAGGCTTATTGTTGCAAAGTGCTTTACAAGTATTACAATATGTTAAAAAATAGTGGTCTCCAGTAAAGGCATTGGCTGCATGGAGCAGTCCCATTAGCTCAGCTGATAGGCAAACACCACAAAGATTCTGTGGCCTGGAGGTAAGGGGCAACATGAGGATCATGCTGATGGCTCATGGCAATGAACATCTACCCTTGGGCTGTCTGGTCCAAAGGGCTGACACAGGAGTGCAGTGGTTTATGGAGACCGGGATATACAGGGCATGTTTAGGTGCATCCCTGAGCCCGGCTGGAATAAATTGTCATTAACTATGACTATCCAGACCTTGATGTCCTTCCAAGCATGTTTGGTGGCAGTCTGTAACCAGCCTTTAGTCCTTGGTGGGAGCCATTATCTGCAGATATTGCCATGTTAAGACACTGGTATGTGACTGCTTCGGCTGGAAATGTTTTAAAACCAACTCTGGTGTGACTCGGTGTTCTCATCCTCTTCCCATTCATTTTTGGTTTAAAATTTTAATTTTATAGTACCAGAAACATGACTTATTTTTCTGATTACTAGTTGGAATGAAATTCCTTTACAACTGAGTAAATATCTCATGCATAACCTTCCTCTCCTCAAAACTTTAAGAACACACGCTTTTATGAAACTAATCTGCAACTGAGGTATTTATGATCAAGTATTTCTTGGCCATATTTGGTGTGTGTTTAGCTGTTTCAATATGTGTTCAGTCCAGATACACTCAGCAATCAAACAGTTGTTGTATATGAAATCACTTTATGAATCACATTAGTGGTGCCATTGCAATGGCATAAGAGAGTCAGACCACCACTATTTCTGTGTGCATCCCTGGTCTCTCCCAGAAGAAGATGTCAGAAAGGTGTGGAAGTGCTTAGGCATATTGAGATTAGGATTTGTAAAGTGTTCAGAGCAGATGCCAAGTAGTGAGTTATGAGAGAAAAAGCAGAAATCATCTAGGGACCTGAATGCAAACCTACCCCATGCAGGTGTGTGCTGTAACTTTGGCACCACAGTCGTGTTTAGACGTACCTATTTAAACCTGTACTTGTCACTTGAGCTGTGCTGATGTGACAGATCCCACACACCACAATCCTGCTGATGTCCCTGCTGATGTGGAGTCAAGTCCCTCTGGTGTGATCCATTGCTGCAGATCCACGGGGACACACCAGAGCAGGCCCAGAGTAGAGACAGATATGCTGCAGAGTGAGGAGAAAAGAGAAGATTTTTTTTTCTCCCGGCCTGAAAGATGAAGTGTCACTGAGTTCACCACTTGTCCTCAGCAGAGGGCTAATGACAGGGCGTGTGAGCTGTGTGAGAGACTGGCAGAGACTGGAAATTGCAAAGACAGCCCTTTTGCTTGCAGCAATCATCTGGGGGAGGCATCCAACAGCTTTATCCTAACCCACCACATGTGAGGTACTGTATGTTTCCTGAACTAATGTTTTGTGGCCAATACAAATCAGAAAACATCGATCCTGTTCTGTGCTTCTACCACTGCCCCTTTGGACCTTGCTGCTGTCATGAGCATTTTTGCTGCCCTCACGCTTTGGTCCAGCAGCGTGGATCCCCACCAGGTCCCTCCATGTGCATGAAGAATCAGGTGACCCCACTAACATGTCTCTGCTCCAATCACTTGGATGGTTGCAACAAAACACAGCAAGGGTGAAGGGGCTGTGTTTTGGGGATGGGCAGCAGACAATCCTCTCCTGGGTTTGTCAGCATAGAAGCAGTAAAGAGCCTAGGAAAAAACTGCATCCCAGCGCCCTTTCTAATAGGACTTCCCAATGTCTCTTGCTCCCATCCATGAGAAAAGGCTCACCCTGTATTCAGTCACTACCCTATTCTCTGCAGAGAAGGAGAAAATCCTGGGTCCAGTGAATTTACAGTCAAAACATAGAGACTTATTCTTTATTCTAAAAGCTCTTGATAGATGGGTTTCACCATTAGTATGAAGTCCTACACCTGCTTTCAAACTGCTCTGTGATGTGACTGCTAAAGTACTACGAGACTGGCATTTATAATGAAACTGAAATTTTAATATTTATACATACTGTCTATTGGGATAAAATAATTAATTTTCTATTAAATGATTTTTCTAAAATGCCCTCAAAAGCTTTCTCACCTAAAACATACTGTTCTTTTTTCCCCACTAACTTCTTTTTCTCTTCAGTGTGTTGCTTTGGTATTTGTTTTGTGACTTGTGCTTCTCTGAAAAAATGCTCATAAACCTTCACATAAAAGCAATTTTGGCTTATAGCTTTATTCAATTAATATGGTGGATCTGTAGCAAAACTGTTTTAGGAGCACTTGAGAAGTTGAGTACCACAACATAAAAAAATTTACTTCCCCAAAGGTTTAGGAAGATGTTTTCTAACATAGAGAAGTCTATTCTGATTTTGGTTACATTTGTACCATACTTTATAAACTGTGGCCTTTTGAAGTATAAATGTGATTTCATGTACTTCAATTCTTCTAAAGCTTTCACAGATGCTTCAGCAAGTCTATGCAAGCCTTTCTGAATGCTAACCCAGTTCAGACAAGCACGAACCCTGTGGCTACAAATAAATCCCCAGCTGCCATAACTCCAGGGTAGGAACCAACCACTGAACAGGAGGGTGAGACTTAGCAATTAGCTGTAATCCAAGATTAATACAGTTTTATTGCGTGTCTCCGCAAATCACAGATTGATGTGGAACTAATGGTTTTCTTCAGCGCTGATTTGTGCTGTGCTCAGGGGTACAAAATTAAGAGTAAATGGATTATTTCTCAGTAATTAGCACTTAAATTGCCATTACTGTAATTTGCTTATAAAATTAATGAAGAAAAGTTTGCTGTATCTATATTTTTTATCTCTCTCCCATGGTGTTTTAATCCTTTTCTTTAAAACATCTCTTTTTTCTGCTAGAAGCAAATAGAATAAAACCAATATTAAAACCACAGTGCATTATATCACAGATCTGAAGTGCTGTTGCTGTTTGTACTCTAACACTAAAGATTCATGAGGGACAATTCTGTTTGTAGATGAAAGAGAAAGAGACTGGCCAGTGTGGAAGGCCACAGGAGAACTCAGGCAACAAGAGTAGGTTTTTTCTTCAGTTTTATCCTGTACTAAAGCCTTTGGATGAAGGTTTGACCCAGATCTCTCAAATCTGAGACACCACCAGGTGCTATGCAAGTGGCTGTCAGCCTTACCCACTTGCTCATTTGTGGCTTTGGCTGCTCATGCTGACTAGAGAAACTGATGGGAGATTTTAATTTGATTGCAATACTAATGTAGGTTCGGGGATGTAGGTGCTAAACAGGTGCTCTTGGCCCAGAAACAAGCACCTATTCTGGGAAATGCACCATCAAAAGGGGGCTGACTAAAGAAAGGAAATAACCCTTAAAATAAATATTTCTCTTTCCCATGCAATGGCTCTACAGGATGAAAAAGAGAAGAGCTGTGTTTTTGGAGCTCCCTGCAGTTCAGTGATCTCTGTCTGGAAATTAATAGAAACATAAGCCTCTCCTGCTGAGGGCTGTAGTCTTATACACAGGCACTGGAGAAAGCATCTTTCTCCATGGCACTCAGCGGGTTTGCATGACACCAAGCTCAGGGTGGTCTGAAAATTTGGCTGTGAAATTTTTCAGTGTGTCAGTGCTGATGACTTGGGGTAAATGCTCAGTTTTGTGTGCCCAAGGAGGTTTTCCAGTTGAAGCAACCTGAATATCCAAAGGGAAGTAATTGTAGAACCCAAGATCTTCACTGGGAAAATCCAGGCAAGTGCCTTCACCCAGCAGTCACTGCATTCAAACACAAGCTTTGATTTTTTCAGTAAGGTAGCTGCCAAGATAGGGTTCTCTAGACCATGTAGCAAGCTATAGAAAGGTGGGAACTTGCAGGGTTCAGGATGTCATTGAGCCACACAGGAGTTACCAGAACAGCCCTGACTGTTCCCAGGAGCTCAGACCTGGCACAGACCCTATGCTGTCCTCCTGGCTCCCTCCTCCTGCTGCTGATCCCCTTGGTTTCTGCTTGACCACACAGACTCCTGCCTGACCACGTAAGTTTTCCTATGACTTCCCCTGAACTTTGTCACAAGCTGACATTCTCAGCTTCTGTTGTTTAGTCATTTCTAGCTTAGATTGAAAGGGTGGAAATGACTGGGGAGAGNCAGGTCTGTCAGTCTTGCTGTGATCTGGTGACCAGAGGGCTCTGCAGGGACAGGCTGTCTCTGCCATGGAGTGCATCTCCCCCAGCACAGCCCCAAGGAGGAGAGGAGAGGAGAGGAGAGGAGAGGAGAGGAGAGGCTGCCCCTAGCAGCAGCACAGATTTGTTCCTAGCTAAAGAGGCTGTTCAACTTGTCATCTTCCTTCACACACCTTTTCTGCTTTTTATTTGTCCCCTTTGATTCCTAAAATTTCAGGTGTAATTTGCCTTCTTCCTCCTCTGTCTCACATGCTTCCTTTCTCCTCCATCTCCTTGATCTGGCACCACTTGCTGGGTCCAGGCAAGGTGACCTGTTTGCAGCACACATCTCAGCAAAGCCCAGCTCTGCATATGGATCCATGGCTCTGGATGAGGTACTGTATGAAAACAGTACAAAACATGCTGACCAGCATCAGTCTGCCACTTTGGGCTGCATGGTGAAAAGAGCTGAAGGAGAGAGACAACAATAATTGGCAAAACACTGTAATTTATGTGGGGTGTAATAAAAAATGCCTGGAGTTCAGTGCAAATCTCCGTATGTACTCAAGCTTTGTCTTGAGAATTGCAGGGGAGACTTGGGCCTGTGAAAGTCAGCAGGAGGGCTCCTGCTTTGCCTTTTGGCTATTTCCTCTGTGAGGAAAGGGTGTAGGGACCAGGCTACAAGGAACATTGAAGGATGCAGAGGGAGCTGCTCAACCATGTGTCCTTTGCTACACCGTATGAGCAAGGAGAAAGGAAGTGCCTGGAGATCTAAAATGGCTTAAAGGAAATCCATCCTTTCTTATCCTCTGCAGAGATTGGTTACTAGGATAAAAATTTTAAACTCATGGATAATAAATCCATATTTATTAAATATATAGTATAATCATAAGCAGCATATATAAATATATATCAGTTGAATTGCTGATTGTCTCAGTAAAGTTACAAAATCTCCAGATGAATTATTTTCAGTACTTTGCAGAAAAATGCTGATCTTCCTTCCTCCTCCTTAGATAACTCCAATCCTCTAAAATGTAGAAAATACATTTTAGATTTTCCCTGGATAAATACTGTTGCACTATCCCAGTGTGAAACACTTTCTCTCTCAAAGAGAAGTAGTGTTTTTTCAACACGCAAACATTAGCAGCTAGGCAGAACATTATGATCTGTGGAGATCTGCACTTTTAAACTCAGGAAGTACAAATCAACCTATTTCTCATTAATCTTATCTCAAAAATCTAGCTGATGGGACGTACTCTTAAGTTTATTCCTTTAAAAAAAACCTTTTCCCTCCTCCAGGACTGCTGGTGTTCTCTGCTTAGATCAAACTGCCAAAGTCAGCCATCAGGTTATCTGTTAACTACTTCTAGGATTAAGACATTCTTCTCAAATTTTGTTTATAGGCTTCTCCCCTCCCTTTCTGCTCAAGTCCAGACCTCTGGTGTTTAAACTACGTACTGTGCTAGGCATCTTATCCCATCAATACATGAGATCCCTTCTCTGCCCTGCTGGTTTCCATTATTTTAAAATAGATGGGTGCCATATTAGTAATCTCTAAATAAAATTAATTTCTTGCAAAACTGTATCATTTTAGTGGGGTCTCTAAGGCAACTTTCTAATCTTAGCAATACCATAACATTAGAATTGGCCTCTTCAGCTCTGGAAAGGGGCTCTCATCAGTGTGCTTGACACTGCTGGAGTGGCTTCAGTGGATTTAAACATCAGGCCTATATACTCAAAGAGCTTGCTTGGCTTTCTGACAGCTGCCTAGCAGGGTGCAGATGGTTTTAGTTTATTCCCCATTTACCACCAAATTATTTTTCCCTTAAAATTAATAGAAGAAAAATATTTGGAAAGTGATAGCTGGTTGTTAGATATTACTTTTAGTGTTCCTGCTCATATTTTTCTTTTCTTTTCTTTCCCATTTGCACTTTTTCTTGTGATCTTGCAGGACTGTAAAGTTATGATTCAGCAAATTGGTGAAGGTAAGAGCATGGGTGTGCTGGTTCTGTGACTGCCATGACAGCCAGGACCACCTCCCAAGTGTGCCTTTGGGTGGGGTGCTTAGCTTGGTCAGCTCTGGGGCAGCATCCCAGCTCTGGGGTCACCATCATCTTCAGGACTGGAAAGAAGAGGTGACATGCTCAGTTTTGGGAGCAACACAGGGATGGTTTCCAGCTGGGGAGTTCAGTGCCACCCCTGTGTTTGCCCCAGACATGGTTTTGGGATACAGCATATGGGTGAGGAAACTTCAAATAGGTTTTCAAGGGAGGGTACCCTGTGTCTGTTGTTTATTGCTTTTGTGGACATGCAGCCTCTTGACCTACACCATCCCAAGGCTGGAGAGAAGATGAGGCTTTTGATTCTCACAGAATTTATAGCATCTATTGAAATTAATTCCATGTGGGGAAGTAAGCACTGTCTCCACACAGTAACACTCAGTGTGGAGCATACTGTTGAGTTTGAGCTCTGATTCAAAAAAAAAGCTTGAAGGGAGAACAAAGGTTTCATGGGGTTTTGAAGATACCACAACCATGAGATAGTTAAAGCTGCATGAATATGTTTTGTATAACCCATGAAGGGAAAAAAGTCTCAGAAGGCCTGAAACTTTTCACTTTCATATCACTCTCAAATGAATGTGTGTTTTTTGCAGTCATTCCTCCTTTATCCTTGTGTAATGAGAATATACCTTTGCCTTCTAGCTGGATATCATTGAATTTTAATCTCTCTGTTCAGGTGGGCCTTTAGAGCACCAGCACCAAGCTCAAAAGAAGTGCTGTCAGACATTACCTCTGCAACTCCTGTGCATTTTCCCTCTCCTCCCTTCAGACAAGGAGGTTCTGAAAGTATTTTGGCCAGAGTTTGATTTGCTGACTTCTTCAGTGGCATCAGGCAGAGTGATTTCATTGATTTCCCAGAGCTAAACAGATTCACACCATCTGGGAAGCTGACACAAAGGATTTGCAGTAAAAAAGGTACATAATATTTTTACTATTTTCTAATGCTGTTTTATTCTTACGAGATCAGGTTCTGGGTAACAATAATTCAAAAGGCTTCTTTTATAGTCTTTTTTACAGGGCTGCATAGATGGAGGTTTAGACTTCACCCAAAGGCTCAGCTGTGTAGTTTTTACTCAATCCAGCATGAGCAGCCACTGCAGCAGGACTGAGCCTGATGGCACTGTAGGTTAAAATTGAACATTGACTTTAATGAACTCCTAAGTTTCAGGAAGTGGCTTGTTTTGATAAGTTGTAATATAATCTAGAGATGAGTGAATCTGATCAGGTTTGGGCCACAGTCTCCCATGCCTTGATGCTGACACCTGCCCCAAATCAGAAAGAGCAGTGCTGATAACTTTCCAAGAAGCTGCTGACTTATTTGAAATATGTGTCCTTGCTGTCTGTGACATAAGTGCCCTCACTAAGCAGCAAGTCTCAGCTGAGATGGCTGTTTTCCAGGAATTTAAAATACTCTGTGTAGATCCTTCAAGCACTTACCCCAGGATTTACTGTAGTCATGCTGCTGTTGCTGTGTACACCGCCAACTCTGCCCACTGACTGCTCAGCTGCTGTGGCTCACCTGGCTCAGGCAGGCTTTGGGTGAGGTTGCAAACTTTGCACCTCCTCCAGTATCTGTTGTGATCAATGGTGCTGTCCCCCTCACTTTTTAAGCGCTATACCACAGGCTCGACAAACCATAAACAAATACAAAATTATAAGAAAGCATAGTGACAATAGGACTCTGTATTTTTGCCTTTTATTTCCATGTTTTGGATGTGTAGTTCCAGTTGTTTGAGGTTTGAACTGACCATATAACATATCCTTGCAGGTATGTCACAACATTGTATAGGGGGCCTTCAAAGCATAATATGGTTGGGGTTGGAAGGACTTTTAAAGGTCATCTCATCCCAAACACACATGACCTTAGTGCTCCTAACATACTAGGGACATCAAAGAAATGACTGACTGCTGGATGGGAATAAACACCTCTAAGATCTTAGTTTGAAATTACCTGTGCTGGTTTTGACAGGGGTGGAATTAATTCTCTCCATAGTAGCTGTATGGGAATAAGTTTTGGGTTTGTGCTGAAAACTGTGGATAATACAAATCTGTTATTGCTGAGTAGGGCTTGCCCAGCATCGGTGCCTTTTCTGCTTCTTGTACTGTTGCACCACAGCGTGGGCTAGGGATATACAAGAAGATGGGAGGGTGTTATAATCCTCC
>WEIU01019350.1:348-16956 GCA_013389925.1 Aegithalos caudatus
GGTACAGATACATATGCAGTTTAGATGCAGAAGAAATTATTAAGGAAACGTTAATTAATAGGAAATTTGAAGGAATAGAACAAAGGTATCTATATTTGGGTCTGAACTCAATGCAAAGGTTTTGCTCAAGCCCATGTCAGAACTATGTAAGTTTTAGTATCTTCTGGAGATTTCCAGTTTAATATTGATAGGAGATCTGTTGAAGTTTGAGGGTCCAGGTTTAGTTAGTCCCTACCTGTCTTTCAGTGAGTTTTGGATAAAGAGAAGCATTTAGGTTTTGTTTTCATTTCACAGCAATATCTGACTGGCCAATCTAATGGTACTCTAGCCAGAGTTGGTACTCTAGCCAGAGTTCATCTTGATAAATCTATAATTGATTTGTTTCCTGGAATGAATTGTAAGTTTATCACTCAACACGTCTCTCACTAGGTGTAGTAAGCCATAACGTCTTTCTCGTATCAGAAGGCAAAACACAAAATGCCTATTTTGGACTAAGAAGAATCCTTCACTGCTCACAATTGCATTTTATTCGAATCTGCCACAACAGACATATTGAGAATGGAACTGTATCCTTTTCCTACCTGGTAACTTAGATTCTGTAATTTTGTTTCTGCAATTAAACACTAGCAAGTCTGTTCTGGGGCTTTTGTTTATTTACTTCTTTTGCATCCAAAGGTAATAGAATAATTCTTATTCAATGGTACCTCTGGAGCTTTACAGTCCAACTGCTTTCTTAAAGCAATAACTTAATTATATAATCCACCTATCTGAAATAGTCTGTCCTTTTTGGGGGAGAGGGAGCACACTAAATTTTTTAGCTGACAACATATTCCCTCTCATTAGATGACAACCTAATCTCTCTCTTCCCTGTATTTATATTTTGCAGTATTTTCCAGTTTAAAATTTTTCATAGATATCAATTGGCATCTTATTGTCTCTTATTACAGACTCTAATAGTTATTAATTTTGCACTGCATATCCATATTTTACATACTGCTGTGCTTTGTTCTTCTTTATTTTCTTTTCCTCAAACAGCTTTCAATCTGTTAACCAATTTTAATGTATGAGGTAATTACAATTAATTTTCATGTAATATTTCTTGTGATGCATGTATCATTCTTTATAAAGGGTATTTTTTATCTGCCTTCCCTAAGTTCCACTTTTATCTGAACCCAGATCAAGCAATTTTTGGAAGATTTGCTGCTTATTAATCTCTATTGTGCATCAATCATGAAAATATCTTAATTTTCAACAGGTTGTTGGCTTTTCTATATATGTATGTCTCATTTAATGCAAATTAAAAGTCTTTTAGAGGATAATGAGTCTTGGGGTTGCAATTTTAGCTTGAAAATTTTGTACTGCAATTTTTTAAAAACTTTGAAAACTGACTATATCAAAATTGAAACTAATAATTTTAACAGACATAAGTTCATTATCACATTAATAACTTTAATGTCATTAATGAGGTGGAAAGTAAATTTTTATATCTTCTTATGGATATTTTTCCAACCTATGAGTGATATGTATCATTTGGCATGGTAAAAGTAATGACAGTTAATCCAGAACTTACATATTTTCATTTTTGTGCATTTTTTTTTTTTTTAGGTCTTGAAAATTACTTTTTTTGAAAAATTATTTATTACGTAGTAAATTTTGAATCTGTATGAGTTGCCAAAGGAAATACTTAAGTACTTAGATATTTTGATTGATGTTCCTTCACCAGAGATAGGGACTTCTTGGTACAGCCATCTGACCTGTATTCCTTTTTTATAATCAATCATTAAGGAATAAGAAACATCTTCACTATGCAGATCATCTCCTCATGTAAACACTTTCAACAGAACAAAGAAATTACTCTCTGAGATTAGTTTTTTTCTCTCTGTTGATTTTAATAAGCAAACTGAATCTAGAATTGAGAGGTGTTTAAAACTGATGGAGGTGAACCTGATTGTCAGATTCCAGACACAGAAGAATAACAGAAGAATTCTAAACTGGTAACAAATGAGTTATAGTTCTGTGAATTTTCTCATAGGGAAAAAAATCTAAACCAAACCAAACCAACATTCTTTAGGTTTTTAGTGTTCAACAACAAGCTAACATTCTTGCATTAATGAAAATGTTGAACAGCATCAGAGTCAGTATTGAGCCCTGGGGCATGTTTCAAGTTACTGACCTTTAAGTAGATTTTGTGTCATATTCTGACTCTGATCACTCAGATAGTTTTCATTCCACCTTAGAGTCTGCTCATCTGCCCCACACTTCATCACCTTTCCCATGAAGACCTTATGAATGAAAATGTCTAAAGATTTATTTAAGTAATTAGACAATACCCACTGTTCTCCCTTCATCTACTAGGCCAAACATCTCATCATAGACGTTTATCACATGGCCCAAGAATGAATTTCCTGTGATAAATCCATGCTGATTGCTCCCAGTCACATTCCTGTCCTTTGTGAGCCTGGAAACAGTTTCCAGGTTAGTTCTTTCATTGCCTTTATGAGAATCAAATTGTGGCTAACTGATCTGTAGGTTCTTGATTCTTCCTTCTTGCCCCCCATAAAGATAAAAGTGACATTGTTTCTCTTCATCCCTTGGGCACCTCTTCCACTCAGTATGACCATTCAAACACTATTGAAAGTAGCCTTGAAGTTACATCAGTACTCGTGATTTATCCCACAAGAACCCAAGGACTTCCTATGTTCTGTTTTTTAATTATACTCTGACTTGATCCTTTTCCACCAAGGGTAGTTCAGATCTGATAAATTAGAGATATGGAAACTGTTCCACACAAATGAACACTTTCTTTCTTTGAAAACATTTTATTCAGGGTGATTCTGTCATTCTGTGATTTATACTTGTGCTGCTCTCTCTTTATATATTCATTTTCCCATGCCATTTATCAAATAGTGTTACCAGGAGTGCATGTGTTGTTAAAATTATATGTGCATCATGCAGTTTGCATGACTATGTGTTCCATTCTATTCTTAATTCATCTTCTAATAATTTCTAAGCTTACCTATTATATTTTTGATGTAAATTGAAAATGGAAGAGAAATTTTGACCAGATAACATAGTTTTTTTAAATGCAAGAGGATCTACTAGTTAGAGCGCGTCAACATTCACTTTTTCTAATGCTTCATTGAACAGATAAAATCATCCTTTCACATCATAAGGGACAGCAATATTGTCTAATAATGTAATAAAAGAGTAAGCACAACAGCTGAAGGGTCTCTCTTTATTTTTCTAGCAAACAAAGTAATTTTTTTGTATAATAGAGGGTGTATAAGAAAATTGATATTTGTATGATTTCACTCCAGATAAGTACCACATTTGTTCCCACCAATCTGTTTTGCACTTCATTTATACATTTCTACTAAAAACTGGGGGAAGAAAGGGTTGATAATTTTCTTGGAGTAGTCCAAGGCTTTATTTCATCAGTAATGCAGTCTATTGTTACACTCCCAATGTCATCTCAAGAGGAAGATTTCTGAAGAGTGAGCAGACCAGCTGTTTCCTAATAGGAGGAAAATCAATGACCTGACACTTGACAGCTGCAAATTTGTATACAGTTTAATAGTTGAAAGGCAGAGTACAAGAAAACAGAAGGTTGTTCACCTCCTGTGTCCACCATACCTAGGTTTGGTAAATTACTGTGGTTTAATTGAAAAGCAGTTCTTAGTGCTCTTAATAATACAATACACTTTAAAAGGTGCCTTTTTTCTCCTTAGTCTGGTCACAAATTCTATTTTTTTTTAATATTCGTGAGTTTACTGAATGTCAGATATATAAACAATGCAAATCTAGGTGTATATATATACGCTTGCAGTTGTTTTCATTGGGAAAACAAATAATTAAGATCTTAAAAATATGCATAAACTAATGTTTAGTAATTAAAGGAAATCTTGCAGGAAACTTTGATGAAACAATGATAGCTACTATGGTTTCAACAAACCTGAAAAGAGGAATAATTGTTAGAGTAGTAAAAGCTTTAAAAAAAATCACTGAACAAACATTTTAATTTATACAAAGCATGCTGCTTCTAGTTGTTGACAAATTATCTGTTCACACTTGGATAACTTTATTTTGTTACCTGGGTAGATAAACAACAGAACAGAACCTAAATGTGAAGCAAAACTTAATTGCTCCATCCTGTAACTTTGCCTGACATGAGTAGGTGGTAAACTTTAATAACAATGCCAAAAATATGTTAATTAAAGACCCATACCATTGTAGGAAAATTCAGGGCATCTATTCAAATGAAAGCATAAATGCATTTCTTTTAAATAACAACAAAATTTGAGGCATTGAGTTTTAAAAATATTAAAACTGTAAGGAGTGGTGCCTAAAGAGGGATGCCTCGGTTATTGTCATGAGTTTTATCTTGATCACAGAACCACAGAATGCGTGAGGTTGCAAGGGACTGCAGTAGGTCATTTGGTCCAAAATTTCTGCTAAAGCAGTGTCATCTTAGAGCACATGGTATGGGATTGAATCCAGATGGTTCTTGAATATCTGCAGTGAAGGAGGTTCCACAACCTCTCTGGGCAGTCTGTTCCAATGTGTGATCACCCTCCCAGTGGAGAAGTTCTTCATGTTCAAATGGAACACCCTGTGCATTAGGTTCTGCTGAGTTATAAAACTTTCTTGAAATCTGTGGTCTTTCACTGGGGGGGAGGGGAAGGAACTGACATAGGATCTGAAAAAGGGTCATAAAGTATTGTGTCATATTAATACCAGGGAATCCTTTAATACATGGCAAATCATACTACATTGTAGGTAAATTACATTTTTCTCAAGACTGACTAGTATACCAATGACCTAAATTTGTTCAGAAACAGAAAATTATTATGATTACTATAACCTTTCCCTTTTTCTTACCCGTTGTATCAGTACGTGACTGACTTTTGAAAGTTCTTATTGTAAAAAAAATTAAAATTCTTGATGTAATAATTTTTGTGTTTGTGACTCACTTGCAAAATGAAAGAGTAAACATCTGTCAATGACAACAATATTACATCTTTTAATTATCCACTTGAGTTTTCTCTTATGTTGAGAAAGTTACAATTAATAGCTTCAGATGAGTGAACATTGATCTAGTATTTTTCTGTAAGATGATCTTAGTATCCTAAAGGGAACAGGTTTTGATAAAATGCAAGAGAAACTTGATGACTTATAACTTTTGAAATTAACTTGACAGAACGTAATTGCAACCAAAGGTTGCCACAGAGACCTCCTGAAAGTAGTTCTAAATGGTGTACATAAAGTAGATAAATGATGTGTTGTATAAATGAAGGAAGAGGAAACTGCATTCATGTACTGAAGTGATGACAGCTATGTAACTACCTAAGAGAGATGAGAGATAGAAGGATCATTCTTCTCTGTCAGGAAGTAATCACCTGCTATGCAGCAGGCACAGTCAAAATAGCAACATCACTTCCACTCAATGCAAATTCTCCCCAGAGTTCTGCCTATACTTTAGCATTTACACATCCTTATTTGGGAACATTTTGTCATTTTCATTTCTCATGTACTGAATTTTCAATACATTGCTCTTACTTTCTCATTTGCTGCAAACTTTTTATCATGATGTTCAGACATTAAGAAGGTCAATATATTGCTGCTCTTATACATCTAAACCAGTCACTTTGTGGGGATGTTTTAGTTGTTCATCATTTATAGTTAGCCGTGATTTTTATATCACGTATCTGCCAAATTTATACGTGCTGAAAACTGACATTTTTCTGCTGAAATAGGAAATCACTTAGATTTTCCTTTAGTTAAATAGAAGTGCCACACTTTTTAATTGTTGATGGATACATGTTTATTCTCCTACCTGAAGCTCCAAATCCAGTAAAAAATTATATGGCACACTCTTCTTCCATGAAAAAAAAAAAGCAAAGAAACCTCCACAAGTCTTAGAAACATCTTAAAATGCTAGGACACTTCATTCAAACACAGAGTCTTCAATTACTTAAGGCAAAGAATAATTTGGAGAATAATTTGGAACATATAACATTAATGATTTTCCGCTTGATACTTTTATTCTTCTCCACTTTTCAAATTCATGGCTCCTCCAATGTGTTTCACAAGCTGTCCCACCTGCTCTCATTATTTTTCAAACCAATCTAAACAGAAAAAATCATAGAGCATGTATTTGAAAATATTGCATTGGGAAATCATGTGAGCAGCATACAAAAGTATTTCTACTCAGATGTCCATAGCAATAGATTTTTGGGCTTATCAGGCTTCACCTACTTTACAGAGATATTTTGACTACTATAATGCTAAACTAGAGCTTTACAGTGAGGCAGGCTTCCAAAATCAGTTTTCTGAGAAATACTGAAATGCTATTGGCTTTTCACCTTTAATGTATTGAGTTCAATGTCCCAGCGCTGGCAGCAGAGGCTTTAGGAACCTCTGTGAGGAGTGGTCAGAGCTGCCCCATGATGAATGTCCCACTGGTACTGAACAACCCATCTCAGGGCATGTCTGAGCCCCACAGCCAAGGTGGAGGCACTGGGGAAAGTATATTTAGGAAACCGTATTTTAAACCACATTTTAAAAACTTTAAAAATACTGCATGGCAGTTTCAGAAGGATAGGTGAGGAATGTGTGTATTTCACATTCATGCTATTTCTCACAGCATCCTGTTGATAGAACCACACCAGAATAGGTACACTGCAGCCTGTGGACAACAGGGAGTGGGACAAGTATGAGGATAAAGGAGTAACAGAGAGAAGCTTTTACAGACTGACTTGAGCTCCCATTCCACATTAACCAGTGTTGTTGGTGTGGTGGAAGGTATGAGTCAGGAGTGAAAGAATGAAGTTGAGCCCGGAAAAAAAGAGAGGGAGAGGATATCAGAATAGTGTGTTTTTGTCTTTGCTTCTCACTGTCCATCTCAATTGACAATACATTACATAAATTTTCCTAAAGTCAAGTCTGGTTTGCCTTTGATGGTAAGTGGTAAGCAATCTCCCTGCCTTTATTTTGACTCAAATCAGTTACATTCCTCTAGCTACCTGTTGTCACCTAATATTTATTAGAATGACTGAAACATCTCATAGGGCCGAAGACAGGGAAAAGGAAATATAGAAGAGCCACTTTGTCTTGGACCAGCTCCTAGAAACCAAGGACATATTTGGGCAATTTAAATGGAAATCCTTGATTCACTTAAATTCAATGAAGCTCACAAGCAGACACCTATATTGAGATTTTTACAGTTGCAGTTCTGAAGAATACTGGAGTTACAGCAAATCCCCTTTCTCCTCAAACTTTCTCCTGGAATTAGAGGGAGAAAGCTAAAACTCCAGGTCTCATTTTAATCTTGGCAGTAACAAAAAAACAAAAAAACAAAAAAAAAAAGAAATATAAATGGAATTATTTTAGTAGTGAATCAATAGACATTGAAGATGGAATATTACCAGTGATATTTTTCTGAAGCTATGCTAATTTCTTAAAATGTCTTACTGACATTTAGCATGCAACATATTTTTTTGAACTTTGGAAATATCACAGATGTATGAACCTCAAATAGATACATAAGGCTCATTTTATAGTTAATGGGGAGAAAGGATTACTTATGAGGTATCATCTATTTAATTCTCACACAGACATTCAACGTGGTGGATATATCATACCTAAATATGCCTATTTCTCTTCCACAGCTCTGACAGAAGCCTAAAGATATCACCTGCGGTGTACACATTTACATAATAGATTACTGATGTTAGATGGGAGGAATTTCTCTCCATTATTATCATTATTGTGGATTGATGGGAGCATGTATAACTTAATCTCTAGCTAGTGCATCAGATGCCAGCTCCTTCGTTTTTCATTCCAGCAATTCTAAAGAGAAAACCTCTGAAATGTA
Source organism: Aegithalos caudatus (assembly GCA_013389925.1). NCBI lineage: Eukaryota > Metazoa > Chordata > Aves > Passeriformes > Aegithalidae > Aegithalos > Aegithalos caudatus. Next base: position 8,222 of record WEIU01019350.1, read on the forward strand.
ACATTCGTGTTATGGGTTATTACTGCTCCAGTAGAAATGTAGTTCTCTATGAGAAGTAAACAAAGTAATGACATACAGAGGTTAAATGCAAATTATGATTAAACTTCTACCAAATGGACAAAGATACACAACTGACTGTTTTAATTTAAAAATTGCTATCATTTATAGTGCATTCATAGACAAAGGCTGATGCCATTAGTAAAATAATGAACATAGGAAGAAGGTTTTTCTGTGATCAATTACATCAGTAATGCTAATCCATAGTTAAATGCATATTGTTTCAGTTAGAACAAGAAATGTTAGGTTTTGACATTTTAGAATTAATAATTTAGAACACACAATCAAGAAAGGTATTTGAATTTGTTCAAATAAAATGATAATTTATAAAAAGTGTCGTTTTACCAAATAAGATTGCTCCATTTTTAGTTTAAAATAGTTTTTAAATAAATCCTCACTAAGGATGAATTGATCTTTCACAAATTTTAACCAGTGACTTACAAATTATTTGTCATCTTCAGTTGAAATTATAAGAATAAAGCCATTGTAAATAAAACCAGACTTATACAGAAAATTAGTCATCTTGATGACTACAGATTCTCTCTTCATATAATGCAACATCTACTAAACTGCACAAATAAGTTCAAGATATTTTAACATTTGGAGAGTTAAATTTATCTCCTTAGTTTTCTAGATAATAACAATTACAATGGTTAATTCCAAGAGTTATGGACAGATATCATCTGTCAAATGTTAATTAAATAATTTCAGAACTGCAACTCAAAGAATGTTAGATAACTAGGAATTACTTCAGAAAACTGAATTTCTTTTAACATGAACATGAGATAATTGTGGGGTTTTTTTCCTTAGAAGACTAAGTATAGAGTGTTATAGTTTAAAGTTCAAGTTATTCTAATTTTTGTATTAAACATTATTTTCATTGTGAAAAAGGAAAAAATAGGAACATTCTTGTGACTTTAGAAGTTCCATAAAACAGGAAGATAAACACTGTTTTATACATGGAACCTGATGTCCTTTTCTGTGTGGAATATATTTTAGTCAATATAAAAATATTGTCACATCAAAAAACATATTCTGAAACTGTGCATCTGCAAAATGTCTCGTTTGTCTGATTTAATGAAATCTCAATTTTTTTAATCTAATTTAGTGTTCCCTCACTGAAAAGTAGTTATGTGAAGAAGTTTGTCTTGCATAGATTCTTTATCTTCTAAGTACATAATGGAGATATTCAGGCAGTCCTGAAAGTTCTAGCTGACACGACACAGGTAACCACTGGAAAATGTTTCCTGTTCCTTGCCTTGACATTCCTTTGGGAATGGCACATTCTCAAAAGCTAAGTGTCCAATGAGGCAAAGAATTTCAGAGCTTAAGGCAGCTGTTCAAACAAACAAGGTTATGAGTTTTAGGTTCTCTTGAGCCTGATGGGAACAATTTGCTTTTGGAAGGGAGTTAAAATATGCTATCAATACACTGTTGTATTATGGGAATTTTGAGGGGTTGCAAGCGCAGGAGGCTCTTCTTAGCTTAACTCTGTGGAGAAATTTTCATAATGGTCTGCGCAGACTTGAATGTTCTGCAGAATGTGCTAAAATAATGAAGCACATGCTGTGTGCTCTGTTCCACAAAAGCAGACTTATAGTTGGTCCTATTTCCTTCAGATTCCTGCTACTCTAGATGAATTAAAACTGTTCAGAAATTCTAATGTTCCCCTTGTTCAGAATAGACCAAACTGATGATAATTATAGTAACATATGGCTGTAACATAATATAGTAACATTGGCTGAGTGAAAAAAAGGAAGAATCTGAAGAGTAAGATTGCTTTATTTATAGCAAGATTAAATCTAAACTTTCTCTCTGTCCAACCAATTTATGAGATACAGTCCTTGTTTTATGAGAACAAATATTACTTTGTGAGACCAGATGTGATTATAATGTTGGTGAATTGACATATCCTTGATTCCATGAACTATAAAATTCTACCTTTTATCTGTAATGACTATACAGTTACTGTTTCTTTTATGAGGTAGATTTCTGGAAAATGGAAACAATATGTAGCCTAACAAGGATTAGGGATGATTTGTAGAGGTGGTGGAGGATATCTGACCAACAGTCAGGTATGGAGGAACAGGAGAAAGACTTCTGCATTTTGTCAGTAGGAAAACAAACATATTCTGCTTTGTTATATGACAAAATCTTCATTTTGCATGTCCCTGTTGGAAGTGTTTCCCTTCATTCAGTGTTATATTTTCTTTCTCCTGCATTCGCAAGTATGTGAGGCACAACCATTTAAAACTGAGTGGCTGTGGAACTTGCAAAGAGTATAAATTAGTCTTCTCAGAAAGTGTGCTCATGATTTTGGATAGATAACTCCTAAATCATCCATTGTATGTCATTGTTCATTGTAAATCTAATGGACTAGTAACTCACAGCCCACTCTTGTTAGGATGTTCATGATAAAATCCAATTTAAAATAAAAAAGGATTAAGTAGTATAATTTTCAAATTGCATGAATAATGACATTATTAGTGTATTAATGGACTTTGAATCAAATGGTGTAAAACTGTGACAATAAATTGTCTGTCTCCTGGAACCAAGCCTCCTTGTCTTCCTTGCCAACTGTCCCAGCCTTCACACTTTCTGTCACTAGACATGAGACGTTTTATTCCTTGACTTGGAATTGTCTGATTAATCTTTGCATAGTACTGGCTGCTGAGGCAGCTGCAGATTTTCAGACCGTCTGTATAAAAATATACTGCAGAATATCAATCAGATAACTCTGTTGAAATAATGAAGCTACTAGAAAGAATCCAAAGAAGGGATACAAAGTGAGGGGTTTGTAAGAAAAGCCCTAGGAAAAGTGCCTGAAGTCACTTGGTATATTCAGCCTGGAGAAGAGAAGACTGAGGGAAAACCTCATGTAGTTTACAATTTCCACATGAGGTGAAGAGGAGGGACACATACTGATCTATTCTCTCTGATTACCAGTGACAGGACCCAGGGGAATGGCCTGAAGTTGTGTTGGAGGAGGTTTATCATGGATATCAGGAATAGGTTCTTCGCCCAGAGAGTGTTTAGGCACTGGAAGAGGCTCCCCAGGGATGTGGTCACAGCAGCAGCCTGACAGAGTTCAAGAGCATTTGGACAGTGCTCTCAGGCACACAGCATGACTCTTGGGGATGTCCTGTGCAAGGCCAGGAGTTGGACTCAATGATCCCTGCGTGTCCCTTCATACACATGTATTTATATATATGTATATTTGCATTGTATATCCATATAAATATATAACTGAAAAATTTGCAAGAAAAAAATACATACACGAACACAAATACTGTGCTCATATTACACATCTAAGACACCTCATGAACAGTAACTCAGGAGTCTTTTCCTTTCAATGAGTTTGAAAAAAAGCTTTCCTAATAATTCCCCTCTCCACCCTTCCTTAGCTTTCTTTTTCAGTTTCTTCAGTGGGGAACTGGAAGTCTAACTGAATATCGGTATGCAGTCTTTATTCTATGGTCTTTTCTCCCATTTTTTCTGATACAAAATTTCCATCTATTCTCAGGAGGAAGGTAAATCATATTGTATGAAGGGCAGCACAAGCTGATTATAAATGGGTACAAAGTTAAGGGAAATCTAATGTTAATGCCTTACACCAGTGTCAATATGTTTTAGAAGATTCCAGAAACACTAAACTGATATATTTCTATTTTTTTATAATTAGTTTCCTTCTTTTTAAATAGTGATGTATATATAATATTCTTTTTGTTGTTACTGTTATTACCACAATTTTAATTTATTTTTAGGTAGATATGATCAGCCTTAATGATAATTTAATTCTGAGTCGTGTCACATTGGGGTAGATAGAAAAAAGTCAGAGAAGTAAACTTATTGGTACTGAGGACCATTCATGCTATAAAATGGCTTTGTTTTAATATTGCACTAACTTGATATATTCAGTCAGACACTGTATGCCTTAAATTATTAATCTTGATGATGGAGATCTGTTCCTACTTTAAACATTCTATCATTCTATTTTATGATTCTATGTCCTTATACAGCTAGAGCGCATTTTGTGGGGTCCTGGATTGTCTTTTCCAAGTTAATTACATAATAAATGCAATCTAAAACATGGTCCAAACACTTTGCAAGCATATTATGTGGGGATGGCTGTGAGATTTATTTCAGAGTAGTAGTTCTCATCCAAACTAAAGAATTAGGATAAAGCTAGTTATCCTAATCATCCTAAAGGAAAGCATCTTAGCTTTTACTCACTGAAAGACAGTTAATTTCTTTTTTTCAGCATGTCTTTTTAACTAACTGATGCAGATTTCAGTCCCTGATTTTACAACATGACAGTTTAGAAGTATCAAGGGTTAAATGGAATCAAGAGGACAATGCTTATCTGATGATTCAGATTTTCCTAAGAGCTGTTTAACAACAATCAGAAGAAACTATTTTTGGCTTGGAAACTAAACAGGTAACAGGTGTTGGCAAATTAAGCATTGGTGACCTCATAAGCAATCTAAAGATCTTATTAATTTTCATTTTTTGTTTCACCTTCTTCATAGCAGTTTTCAAGAAAGAGTTTCATTAAATTAAAACTCAAGGGATGTAAAACTATTCTAAATTGAACCTGTGATAGGTTTTAAAAGTCTGTGGAGGCTTGAGGTTTTACTTTTTGTATGTGCAAGTAATCAAACAGGACTTTGTATTGTTTCTAACTCAGAATTAAAAGCATTATTGAAAAGATAAACACCCCATGAACTGGACAAGTGCTAATAATTTAAACTCTATAGATATCCTTTTGCCTGCAGGCCATAAAAATCAGGATATCCTGTTATTATAACCATATCTTATATGAGGATCTTGCAGTTAAAAAAAGGAGTTCATATCTCAAAATTGCACAATGAAATTGAAAATACAATCAGAGAAAACTCATGGGATTTCCTGCCATTCTGGCAAAATGCACTCCTTGTTCCCAGTCTCCTGCTAATATATTAATAAAACTTTGAAACAAGATACACAAAGGAAGAAATATTTTCAGAGGTGCTAGAGATGCTTAATAGGTTTTCATAACCAACACCACATGAAACTGGTAGAAAAAAATTTGCAGATTATGAAACATATTTGTTGCTAAAATATTGCAGCTTGGCTTCAAATTTTTGAAAGGGAGCTCTGAATCAGAAAGAGAATCTCTAAAGACATCACCTCTCTTAAGGAATAGTCTGAATTTTTAAACATAAAATATAAAAAATTTCATTTATTTCCGTAATTAAAAAATAAAATATAACCTTCAAATTCACTTCTAGATTAATTTAAGATGTGAAAAGTAGGACCCCCCCTACCCCAAATATTTGAACTTAAAAATTATTCATATTTTTATCTTTGACATCCTTCAATACTCAGAATGTGGGTTTGCAGCTCTGAACACAGGTGTTCAGTGTCTTTCACTGATGCAGTTCTTGCAATATTAAGATCACGCAACTTCATTAATTGATGCAGCTTGAAGTCTTCAGTTGAGACATGTTTTGGCTTTTTATCCTTAAATTTCTTGAATATATGCCTGCATGTTTTATATTAGAGATCTCTAGATATTTTTAGTCTAGCTTGGTATCCTTCGAAAAGTTACTGCATTGAGTCACACCAACATAATTTTAGGGAAATATTTACATCATTCAGTTGAGTATGTGTTTATATTTGGGAATGAAATCCATTCATTATATTCTCTGGTCCAAATATTCTTTTATTCAGTTATATTTTGTGAAACAAAAGCACATGTCTAAAGTGAAGCCTGCCAGGAGTCAGACATGAAATTTGAAACTCTAAATGGGGTAGTTTCAGCTGAGAGTGTCTAGCTTATCTAGAGGCTTAGAGCTTGGTGTTTGACTACATATTGACATGCTGTGGAGGATTCAGAATCTTTTCTACACCTGCTGGGTAAATAATGTCTTGAATAGACCACTGCATAAAACTTACTGGTGGTGACAGTGCCAACAGGCGTACCCTGTAAAGTGATGGTGACTGCTCTGTGTCTTGCTGAACTCAGGGCTGTCACCGTACATTAGGAGAGCTCTGAGCACAGGAGAGATAGGCTCCCCTGTGCACCTCAGCAATACTTTCTGTTGTCTCTGTGTGGCTCTGATATTTAAGCAAGAGCTGAATTTCTAGCAATTCTGTTTGGAGCACTAACATAAATGCCTAAGTTCAGGTGTCTTGAGATCTGTGCTCTTCAAAAATCAGTCAATTTAAAATTCCCTTGAGGTTAGCCTGAATTTAGGTGAGCAGGCTGACTGAGTCATTGTTTTGAATTCAAGAACATTAATAATGTCTGAATTCCATGTTATGGAAATTTTTGACAGCTTAAAACTATCCATTCGTGCATTTGTGGTTTGTTTCCCATTCTGTGACATAGGTCACTCTAGGAATAGAATACACTAATTTTTTTTCAGTTTTCTGAAATTTTATGCTTAAATGTGTCTAAAATGGTTTTGATATATATAGAAGGTCTTTACAAATTCTGACAGGTAAAGACAGCTACAGATAGATCTAAAATTAAAAAGTAATGATAAATTAAGTATTTCTGACCCAAGAAAAGCAATCTTTAATTAATATATATATATATATGAGGAATCGTGATATTCCATGTTTATTATTATTTTCTTATTATTTTTACTAATAAAATTATTAATTTCTTATTATAGATATTCTTTCTTATTATTGCACATTGTCACCCCCTCTTGCAGACTAAAGGAAATTATCACCACAGATACGGACAGTTCTCTATTAGTTGACCTCAGTGATGGGGAATGTTCCTGGATGTATTTAATTTACTCATCCAGGAAAAATTTACATTTATCCACTATCTTTCTATTTTGGACAACCCAAATGCTTAGTCCTTTTTAATAGTCCCTCTGATGGCAAGAAAGAAGTTTATTCTCTTTTTATTTTGCCATAGAATGCTCACATATATATAACTAGAACGGATAGTAACTAGAACAGACAATACCTGTTAAAACTCTCTTAAAATTATATTCCTTCTTAATATCAGAAATCTACTGTTAGGAATAGACCAGACTGCAGGAAGATTTTGAAGAATTTTGTCCTTCATGTTAAAGTCACCCAATCAAACTTTTTGTAAGCCACAAAGTCCCTTTGCTGTGCTCTGTGAAATTTCAGTGGGAAGCTGGAAGGCTAAGGTGTTACTTGAGTGGTAATATAAAACTGGCTTCAAATAGTAATGATAATTGAGTTACGAGTTTTCTGCTGCTATTACTTGGACTTTGTTGCCCCAATAGTTCTGAGCTGATGTAATATAAAAAATGTTTTAAATAATGGATGTGCTTGAATACAGGTAGCACTTAAAATCAGGAGGAAGTGCAAAGAACAAAAGGATTAACACTCTATGGCACAAAAATCTAATTTTGGAAATAAAAAAATAAATAAGAAAAAAGGTTTTGTCTATTTCTTTTGTTAACAAAAATAAAAAAGCAGATAAAAATTTTTCACAGTAACATGTTTTACATGGATGTATGATATACAACTCATAATCTCAAACAATAAATTTTTACACAATGTTAATAGATCCAGGATGCAAATATTCAAGTACTGATTTTTTTCTCAACTATTCTGTGTGGCACCCAACACATTTTAGATCTTGGCATTATACAAGTCTTTATTGATATCCTATTTTTAGATAATACTGATAGTAATTTGATGGATAAGGTAACACACTTCACACATTTTCAAACATGTTGACTAATTTCTTTTATTAACCTTTTATGGCCTATTTCGAAACCTTTTAGTTTTTGAGATATTCATAACCTGTTTCTCAATTAAATGTGCTTTTGATATACAATGAGATTTATATTTTAGTGGAATGTTCAAGGTCACATCCAGTGGTGGAGAATACAGGTGCCAATTTCACAGCCCACTACTCAGATCACCAGACCACACTCCTAATATTTTTGTTAGACAAATGGCGACAAAGTTTATTAGATAGTAACAGAGTGTTACAATGTTCAATTTATTTTGGTATGGATTTCCTGTAACAATGACAAGATTATCTGGAAAAGCCATATTCCAATTTTTAGAATTAAATAAATATTACTGCAACTATGGTGAATAGGTTTGCACTTTAATAACAAGATTATGTTTGCATTTCATACATAGAATTTGCATATGTATTCTTTCCCACTGGTAAGACCATCATTTATCAGTGCTTAATGTTTTAAGACTTTTCTCTGTATCCAGTTTGTTCTGTTGAAATTGTGGCTTAAAAACTAAATTTTCTTTGGACCCGAACATTCTTTTTCATTAAGTCTAAATATATTATTTGAATTCTGAATGATAACCAGGAATTTTTTGTGTAGTTTGATCTAACTTTTTACATTAGAAGAAAAGACATTCATTGTTTATAACTTCTTTTTCAAGTTACTAGGGCAAATATTTCAATAAAAACTTTCATGCTTAATGCTGAAAAAATGAGGATATCTCCTGTGTTAATCTGTGGTCTGAAAACTCCAGACTGAAGGTGACTTCATTACACTGCTTCTGAAAATTTTATTGAAGAATTTAATCTGTTGGTGAATTGATTCATTAAATCTGGAGATTAAATTAACTGTTGTTAAATAAAATAAAATTAGAAAGGAGTATGTAATGTATAATGAATCCACACAGTTTATATCTTCAAATGCAAATGTAATAATAGCCACTCTCGT
>WEIU01019358.1:1081-12284 GCA_013389925.1 Aegithalos caudatus
GTCCCACATTTTGAATGAGATTTGAGAGACATGATGAAGCACAGGGTTAGGTACATGAGAGTGCAGTGTTGGCTCTTATGTTAATGGACTCAGAGGCTCCAAGTCACAAAAGAATCAATAAGGATAAGGCACCTTAAAATATATATATTCAAAGCTGTGCTTGAGCCAAAAAGTTTTCTGATTAATAAGAGAGAGGCAGCGAAGTATACGAAAAGGAAAAGACTTTCTTTGCCCTCTACCACCTTAAAAATGAACAACATATATTCCCATAAAATACAGTAATTGGTGCCTTTCCGGATCCTGAGTTTCTCAATTCTCACAGTAGCAGAGGTAGAGTGAGTGACTGACTCACAGATATCTTAGAAAGCCAGGCAAGCTTATGGGGCAAAGTAGAAAGGAGTTTTGCTCCAATGATCTCTGCTATGTCCTTCCATTCAATACTAAATAAGTGTCAGGCAATTAGAAATGGAACAGCGGATGCGTAAATGATACTGCCTTCCCAATAAATTGCTAATACCTGGATAGTGCTGCATGACTGGAAACATACTGTTACAATAACTGCAGTACCAATTTTTATTTCTGAATAATAGACAATACAAAGAAGATCAATGTAGCATTAGAGCCATGAAACAAACAATCTACCATATGATTCTTTCCCTGCCTGATTTCTTATTTTCTTCCTTCCTGAATTGAGACATACTAAATCTAGGCTTTGTAAGATTAACATACTTTTTTCTTTTTCCTTTCTGGCAGGATAATGTTGTGTGCATGGTGGTCTCTGGGCAATATTTAATGACTGCTAAACTGTGACATAAAGTTCATGCTTGTTCTTGCAAGGTAAAAATCAACCTCATTTGTAGTGGGTACCTGAAGTTCATTATTTCAGCATAACTAGAAACATTTAAAAATAGTTAAATGGAGATTTTTTAATGCTATTGACACGTAGAGCTTTTTTTATAACAATCTGGTCAGAAAAGAAGGGACATCCACAAGGCACATATCCACACTTATTTGCATTATTTATTTAACTTGGTTCATGTACCATCTTTTGCCATCTGTCACAGGGAAGATGGCTTTCAAAGAAATTCTGGAATACTAATGGAACTCCTTCAGCATCACCATTCAGCACAGGTGGCATTTTTAGCTCCAAAACTAATTAAAATGCATGTTTTAAAGAAGTTCAGTGTTTAATTCAAGCGGAGAGGATACATAAGACATCTCTTCAGTGTTCCAGAGGTCACAGCATGAGACTGATTTGGTAAACTTCATCTAAAATGTACTTAAGGGAGTTTTACAAAGAAATACATTACATGATGATTTCATAGTTAGCAAATCTGAAAGCGGTAGCCATACAGCAGATTCTGATGCATTTTGCAAGATGGTAAATGAAGGTAAAGAAGAAAAATCTTCACTTTTCCCTATCTATTATTACTGCTGCAATGAAAATGCAAGTGGACTACTCAGATCTAATGACTAATTACCAATCAGAGTTATATTTTGCATTGATCTGCACTGGGTTGAAGTTCAGCACTCAGCTTTCTGCAGTTGATCTGCTGTACTTTTCTAAAATAAATATCATGAGTAGAAGGAGAGGAAAGCAATGGAAAAAAGAAGGAACAATCAGTTGTTTGAGGCACCTCTCATATAATTTTTCCATAAATTTCATTGCATGCTGCTGCAATCTTACTCTTCAGAAAGAGAAGGTGGAGCCCTAACAGACCTTGAGTCCCTTAAAAGGGGCTAGAAACAAAAGGCTGGACATCATCAGGTCTGTAAACCTTTACTAAGTGTCACCTGCTGCAGTCACAGCCCTTCTTCACTGCTGAAGTGGCAAGCAATTCAGAAAAGGAAAATAACTCTTGCTTCAGTGGAACTTCATCAGGTTATTCACACCCTAATGGGTGTAAATTGGGATGTATGAGCAAAATTTGTCACTTTGAAGTAAATGAGAAACACCTGTACAGTAATTCTGGGGTTTTTTGTGAACTGTTTAAAATACCCTTAAATAAAGATGATAAAAAGATTTGCCTTTGTGTTGTTTTTCCCTGAGTTGGTGTCATTGTGAAAGTATTTTGTACGATTTTAAGGACAAACAAAGTGATTAAAAAGCCCTTTCAATTTTCCCTTTTATTGGTAGTATTTTAACTGATTCTTTGAAGAGATATGAAACTGGGCCCAGTAGGTGTTAGGAAGGTTTATTATAACCTGACAGAAATCTGTCTAATCCTGGGGCTTTACTAGCTCTAAGGGAATTGTCTTACTTATTTCCATTAAATCATTAACTGATTGCAATGTAACTTTTGAGCATATGACAGCCTTGGAAATAATAAAAGTAACAATTAAAAACTGGAAGCAAAAGTCTGACAGCTTTTGTCTTATACTGGATCTGTGGATGCCTGGAGTGCTCTATGGCATCCATTAAAATCAGTGATGGGAATTTTATTGTTATCCTGTTGAGTAGATACAAGTAAAGAGATTCTGCTCCTTTTTTTTTTTTTTCCGTTGCATTAACCTGAAAGTTCACATACAATTCTCAAAGAATCAGGCTAGTATACAGAAAATAAACCATAATGCATTTATGTAGGAGATATAGGCTAAATTCTAATGATAGACATTCAATTCGTATCTCTTCCACAGACATTCGGGAAAAACAAAGGTCACTACACCTGATCTATTTGACTAAACTTTCATTATGATCCATAGGGATTTACTCAAAAGTGCCAATAAAGCCTTGGGAACAATTCATCTCATGCTGAAACAGACATTTATTTACACCTGCTGAGATGAATTACACCCTGTATTCCATGAATCCTATTGACTATATCTCATTTCCTCATATTAGAAATATATAAAATTATCCTTGATTTAGATATCCTCCTGTAATTAATGTAAATATCACCTTAAATAAATAATTCATGTCCAAGTTCAGTCAAGTTTATCAAGGTGTGCTTCACTTTTAGGGGATACCACTGATTTAATTTTGCTCCAGAATAGAAGGGAAACCAGTGTTAAGGTTGGATATATACACTTAATCCACAGTCTGCTTCTGAAGAGAAATCTTCTTATGCTAGATCCTGCATCAACATCTAGAAAGAAAGAAGCTGATGTCGCGTGCTAGTCTGAATGCCACCACGATACAAATAATTTGTCTTGCTTATACTGGGAGAGAAAACAGGCCTGTGTAAAGCAGTGAGGGATGGATGAAATGTGACTTGAAAACAGTAAACAATGACCAGAAAGAAAAAAAAAAATGAGGAAAGTATTTAGTCTTTGTGCATTTCAATATGTCTCTTGTGCTGGAGAGGGGGAGTGACATTTTACTGGAACTCTGTGCTGGTGAATGAAGTTCAGCCTGTATAGCCAAATTTCCTTGCAGCAAGAGAAATGTGTTATTTATTATTATATTACGTTGCAATAAAAGGGTGGGGTAGTTTAAATTTATTGCAGGTATAAATATAAATATAACAGAAAAAGTGCAAAAAGGCTAAGCAAAAACACTAGAAGAAATATGTGATGGAACAAAGGAGTATGAAACAAGACACAAATATGGAGAAATTCATCACACTTTAAAAATAACCAAAAGACATTTAAACAAGGTAAGAAAAAGCATCTATTGTGTAAGTAACAAAGGGTGAAAGAATACAGTAGAAGCTGAACAATATCCTTGGAAGGAACACAGAAAATCTGTAAGTTTAGAATGGTGCTCATAAATCTAAATTTCTAATATCAGATGAGAAGGACAAAGTACAGTGAATTGTGAGTAGGAGCTGGACAGAGTATTAGGAGGACAATAACAAGGAAGAATATCTGAAAGGATGACATCAGACTGAAAAAGCTGTTGTCTTTAATTAAAATACCAAAATGTATCTACATAAGCTCTGTAAGTAGATAGAAGGAAAAAGAGATGATTCAGGGTTTTCAAGAAGTCTGTAATAATTTCTGTCTTAAAACCCAGGCAGCAGTGGGTTTTAAGACAGAGCAAAGCTAAACTCTTTGCACAGTGAATCATGTGTGCAAAATACAGGATATGTAATACGGAGAAGCAAGGAGTCAGTTCATTTCTTGTTAAGGGATATAAGTGAAATAATTCTCATATACAGAAGAGGAGTGAATAAGAGTAAATAAGAGGCTCCAGCTTGAGATAAAGCTCTAAGAACCAGAGAACCTTGCAAGATCTCAGAAAATCTCTAAGGATGAGAATCCCTGTCTGGAACTCCTTGCAGATTCAAATTTTCTTGTATTGCAACTGTGGATAATTCCTGTAAAATTAAAAATTGCATTTCGGCTACCTGGAAAAAATCCTTCTAAACTCATAAAACTATTTTAAGCACAGGAGGCTTTTTTAGGAACTGAAATGTGTTTGTTCATCTGTCAGTGTTTGCAGCAAGTAAACATGATGTCAATTAGCCTTGCTAATGTGAAATCATTACCAGCTCCTGGGTGGAAGAAAGAGTTCATCAGCTCAAACATAGATTGTGTGTGTTACAATATATCCTACAGTTGGGTAAGAAGAATCTTGGATGTTTAACTAATTAGTATTTGTTTGGAATACTCTGCTTCTAGGGTTTGAAGCCTTCAGTAGCAATTTTCTAGTGGCACAACAACCAGTCCAGTCCAATAGCTGAGTTAAGAGACAACTGAGACAATTGTACTGGAGTTCAAACAAATGTAGAATGGAAAAGCCTTTGAACAAAAAAAAAAAAAAAAGTTTAAAATTTTGTGTTATAAAACTCATTATTTTCCAGTGAATCTCAGCATAACTGTTAGGGGAAGAAAATTATCCCCTTAATACTAAAAATTCACTTTACTTGTAATGAAACATTAGTGTAGTCTCTGATGGCTGCTATCTGAAGCTAATCCATGGACCAAAACAGAAGCTGGGACTCATAATGAAAAAAAAAAAAAAATCCAGTTTCTGTTCCATGTGCAATAAAAACAGAGTCCAAGATATTAGAAGAAATTTAGGTGGGTTTGAAACTCTCTTTTTGACATTTTAAATCAACATCAGAAAACAAAATAAAGAAGCAACTCCCATTCTAATTAGTATAAGTCTACAATTTCAAAGATGGCATGTTAAAGTTACTAACTGCTTATGAAATGCCAGAGGCCCATAGCAGCTGATGTCATTATGTTGAATGGAAAGAAGTATTATAGTGGACTATAAAATCATGAGTGGGCTGCAGTGAGGGAAAATGTTAATTTCTACTCTCTAATAAGGTGCAGTCACCTGGGCCCAGTGTGAGCCAGTTTTACAGCAAGCAGGAGGAGTTTGTTCTTCACAGAGATGATATACTTGGAATTCCTCATTGTACGATGCTGTGCATGTAAAAATTCATTGGTAATCCAGGGTACAAGCAATAAATACCCAGACAAAAAGATCTACTATGGTTGCCGAATATATGAACTACAGTGGGCTCAGGTCATTCAGTAAGCAGAAAACAGTCAGAGTGAGTGAGTGCTCACGAGTATTACATACCCTATGTTTCCCTGGACATCTATTAGGGACACTGCTGAAGTCGAGTGACTGGGTTAGACACACTTGGTGAAGCATTAACTCAGTTCTTACATGCTTACCGTATTCCCTTTTTGGCACTTCACTGTAACTGGATCTATAATTTCAGGACATTCAACAAATGTTTCCTTAAATTCAGACCTGGGTCTGCTGCACTTCAGTCCCTGAGTGAAGTCCTACCAACTGTTTTGTTTTGTTTCATCCACCAAACCTGCCTTCCAAAATTTGCCATCTCTAGAGCAGCTATAGCAAAACTGATAACAAAACAACTTCTGCACTGTAAAATGTAAAATTAAATTAGTGTAGATTTAATTAAGTTGCCAGGCTGTAAACATATAAACTGCCATTGTTCAGATGTTGTTTCACCTTCTGATCAGCCAGTTTTTCCATAGACGCAGGGCAGAAATCCAGGTCTGTGGTGGTGTGTTTGAGTTCATTGCCTTAATGAATTGTTGTATGTTCTGTATCCCCCTGTTCCTACTAAGTTAATGTTTTTTCCCCAAAAGCCATGCCTCCCTTAAGCTGTCAGTTTAGCCTGACTCTGCCCATCTTTCCTGAATATTCCATGCTAATCTTCCCTTGAACTAAATCCCTTGCCTAGTACCCCACCTACCTGAATGTCAATCCTTGTTTGTCCCTGCTTTTAGTTCTAGAAGGTTCTACATTACCCGGTGCAGCTTTGGTTTATCCAGGTTGTATCCTTCCTTTGTGCCCTCTCATTGTTTTATTATTATTTATTATTTGTTATTTATTATTGTTTTATAAGCCACCCTTCAGGATCCTCCTACTCTCTTTCCTCATTGGTTGAGCCCTGGTTCCCACCCTTTGGACCTCCCCAGTTTATAAACAGTTCCATACTGTATTCTGTGCTCTTTCTGTCACTGTTCCTTTGAGACATTAAACCCCTTGGAATTCAAACAGGAGAGCCTCCCTCTCATTCCTCTCCTCCAACCTGTGCTGCTTCCAGATCCTCCTGCCATAGAGCAAGAGCTCTAAGCTGGGGCTTCCATTGTTGGCTTGGGAGTCGTGTCCCACTTCTGGCACAGTGCTGAGGTGGCAGAGCTAGCCTGTAGACTCCAACACAATGTTACATGTTAGTAACTTCTTAAACCAATGGAGATTATAATTATGTATGTTTGAATTAACACAGAGCAAGTGGTATTTATAATTACAGTAAATGAAGCAAAGTTTCAATTATATTTGATATATCATAGCATATTCTTACTGACAGAATTTCCATGAAGCTGTTGGAAAGCAATAACATTATATTCATTCTGGATATAATTTGTATTTTCTGGGCAGGAGTGTTGATACAATATCAATATTGGTGGTGGATGTACCAACACCAGTCACCAGTTTCTCCTCTAGCTGAGACTTCAGATCAATGTGTTGCCTCATGAGAAAACCTATATGGCTGCCTGATTCCAACCCTATTGCTGATGCTCCTTTATCCCTTATATTCTGCTTAACTTCCCTTGGGAACTTTCATAACCTTCAAGTGTTTCTCGTGTTTATTCCCCCCCTCCCTTCACCCTCCAAACGTCAACATCTGCAATATATTTCTAAGAAACAGCTCTGTCTGGATGGAACACCTTTCTCAGTATTACTATCTAGTCCCTTTTGATACCAAACCCATGATACCACTCACTGAACTGAGTTCAAACTAAGCACAATTAAAATAATTCCTTAGCTGGAGACATGCCACTGAAGTGTCATTGTACCAATCACTTAAACTTATGTTTTTTTCTGTTTGATTTCTTAAATCCAAGATATCCCTAATTTTGTCTCATTCATTCTGTCTGCAGTATTAATGTTTATGCACCTATCTATACAGAAAAAGCCCTGGTCCTGCTTGCAGAGCATCCTGGTTACTTAGTACACACACACAAAAAAAACCCTGTTCTCCTGTTCTCTATGAAATGCTGCTGTGTATGTGCATTTCCCTATCCTTTGATCATGTGCTGCACTGTTTACAGTTTGCTTGGAACTTCTCTTCACTATCAAATTTATGTTATTTGTTTTATGTTCATAACATAATCCCACTTTATCTCTCCTTCAGAAACAAGAGATTGTCTCCTGCTTCTAATCAGCTACTGATAATACCCTTCATCACCCACTTGATTCATTCTCATGCAGTCACTTTCATGTTGTTCATGCTTGGAAGAAACACTCCAAAGTAACATCATTGCTTTCCTTCAAGTCACATCTCCAAATCTGTCTTTTGACATTATGCTTATAAAAATACTTGGTGTAAATAAGCTGAAAATAATACTAAGATTGTTGTCTAAAGGTATTGCTTTGTTTCCTTTTCTTCCTGAGCTTTTGTTTATCTTTGTGTTGTTGTCTCCTGCAAATACTAGATTGTTTTTATGTAGCATACTTTTCAATGACATTTGCAGACCACTTCATAAATTGAATTCAGTCTTTTGGTTTCTGGATCATATTTCAATATGAACATAATTGCAGTAAGATTAAAAATCTAAGGTTCCTCATATTTGTATAATTTGGGTTTTTAATACATGCACAGATCTGTACTGTGTGCTCCATTTTCACAGCAGTTGAGTGACTAGAATGTGTTATATGCTTTTCTTCCCAACACTGTTTTTATCACAACTACTGCAGAGCAAATTGAAGCATAAAGAGATGAAGGATAACATTCAGAGCGTCTGTTTTCCAACTTTGGACAGCATGTAGGTGGAATGTAAGCAGTTAGGTTTATGGAGAGCAAATTCATAAACCAACTTTGCAGTACATAATGTTCTGTCAGTATCTTTATTCTGGACCACAAAAATCTATAGATGCCCACACACTCACTGCCTGGACTAAAGAACCAGGCACTGAGCTCAAACACAGTGTGGAATTCCTTGAGAGACACTTTAAGAAACTCATGTACACTAAGTTTACTTCCATCTCTGGGGTTCCCCAAGCAGTTTGTTTTACTTCCATTTTAATGCTTGAAAAACAAACAGCACAACTGTATTTGTTGATCCCACACCACAACATTGACCAAGGAGTTGTAATGGGCAAGACCTGCAGCAGTGCATAACAATCCAGGAGCTATATAAGGCTGCCCAAATATGAATACCCTGCTTTCCAGAACTACACTCCTGAGCTACTGATGGTAGTTCAAGGAAACAAAAGAAGACAAGAGATTTGAAGATGGACAGCCCTACATCTGGGGGGACAAAATCCCAGGGACAGCACCTATCTCCATATTGTGAAAGTTCCATTCTTTTTATATAGGATGAAGGTACCTTTAAAATGAACTCATAATGCTATGACCTCTATTTCAGTGAACTCAGGAAAAAATGTAATAGGCAGACAAAATTTTGAAGGTTTATTACCTTCCAAAAATCATGAACTAAAGTCTTTGTCTCATTTTATATTCCTTTTCCTCTCAAGTTTCATTGTGATGCCTCTGCAGTGAAAAGCTGTATTTCTGTAAACAATATTGGGGTTGTGGCTGTTATCATTTCACACAAGACCCCTCTTGCAGAAAAAGCTTTGCAGAATATTGGACTATTTTTTTAAGCACCCTTGACAGTCTCCTGTGCTGAGTCGAAAGATTTCAAGGTACATTAACTTTAACAAAAGAGTGTCTGTGCCATAAGCCCCCATTTCACTTCAAAATAACGATAGCTGTTTTAAAAACATATATATAACTTAACCCAACTCTTTTATTTATTATTATTATTTATTTAGAAGGTCCCTCAAGCAAATCCAGATAGAGGCTGATAG
This sequence comes from Aegithalos caudatus, assembly GCA_013389925.1. Classification (NCBI taxonomy): domain Eukaryota; kingdom Metazoa; phylum Chordata; class Aves; order Passeriformes; family Aegithalidae; genus Aegithalos; species Aegithalos caudatus. Next base: position 10,332 of record WEIU01019358.1, read on the forward strand.
GATGGGATTTGCAGGACCAGGGACAGTTTCAATTTTGCTTTGAATTCAACATAATTGAGACTGTGGCATTTGAAAATGTGCAGTCTGCAGATTAGATCATGTAGTTTCCCACCCATTACTAACTCTTCTCCTTCCAGTGCATGATGTGCTCTGCCTCATACACACATTCTATTTCATTCTGCAGATAATCAAGGGCAGAATTTAGAACCTCAGGAAAAGGCTTTTTCACTGCACAGGAATTGCATCTTCAGTCTTTGCATGCCAGAGGATTCATCAATTTATTGCACGGAGCTCTGTTTTCTGTGTTATTCTGGTATTCTTCTAAGTATGTTTTCTCCTTGTGAAGAAGAAATATCTTTCACTGTGGTCTGAATCCATTACTCTCCTAACTCTGCAAAACACTTATACTGGGTATGCTTAAAATCAGAAGGGAAAAATCTCTTTTTTGTTTCTTTTGGTTTTGTTTTTTGTTGGTTTTTTTTGGGTTTGTTTTTTTTTTTTTTTTTTTTTTTTTTTTTTTTTTTTTTTTTGTTTTTTTTTTTTTTTTTTTTTTTTTTTTTTTTTTTTTTTTTTTTTTTTTGGGTTTTTTTTTGTGGTTTTTTTTTTTGTGTTTTTTTGGGTTTTTTTTTGTTTTTTTTTTTTTGGTGTCTGTGTTCTTTCACTGAATTGATATGGGTTTATTTGTTAATATTAACTTCTTATCTCTTTTAACTTTACCAAAAACCAAGTTTTGGCCTTCCTTGCTCTGAATTTCATAGAAATTTATAATTTTTTTTTTTTTGTACCATTAGAGGCTTTGTGGGGCTTTACATATGTGCAGTAATGGAGCTTCTGTGGTCTTTTGTTGAAGCAAAATAGCTTTCAGCTCCTTTAATTGAGCAAGTGCAACTGGGTCTATGTCTAGAATGTTCCAATAAGACTTGAAACCCATGACATATAACATAATAATAATAATAATAATAGTAATAATAATAATAATAATAAAGGATCTTTAGCATTCTTCTATCTTCAGTTTGTCTTTGCTCCACATCATTGGATCATAAGAGACCACTCCAATTTTCCTGGAAATTGAACAGACGTTTACAACAGTGTAAAGAGAGTGTAAAAGGCCCCAAATAAAAATAGCAGTTTTGTACTCATTTTGCCTGGTTGAGCAAATATGATCATGATTGTCTGATAGCCCAAACCTCTGCCAGCATTCCTGCTCGCATCAGCAGCACTCGCTACCTTATGATCAGCATGAAGTTTAAGTAGCTTGTGGCTACATCTATGTCATAAACAAAACATGCAAGTACTTATTTTCTGGCCCTGAGTTCAAACAGACAGGTTTGTAAGCATTCAAACTTTCTTTAAAAAAGTTGACCTATTCAAACCACTTACTGAGAAATATCCTTTGTGCTGACTCCTGAACCATGACTGTAAATTTTGGAGAAGATTCCAGCTGGTCAGACATTATAGTAAAACTTAACTGAAGAGAAGTCAGATGCAAAGCTCCCGCAAGTCTTCTGGTATTTTTTATGAGTAAGCTGAGTTTTTAAGCATTTTGACTAGGGGGACTGCTACTCCTGTTAATAGGATAATGTTGTTTTCATTGGACAAATTTACCTCTACTAAGTTTCAGTTGCTTTTCTGTCTTTGGTTTCTTACATTTCATTTCACTGTTTTGATCTTCAGAGTTATTGTGGTCTCTTGATTTCTTGTTTGTGTCTTTTACCCTATACTTTCCTGACTTAATGTATGCCTAATTGATCAGAAAAAGCCTACAGAGGGTTACACATGCCATGTGTTTAGCTAGTGGGTGATCTTAGGATATTCCTCTCAGGCTTTAAAAGTACATTACTTAACCTGCTTCCATGATTGATTTTATTTGTACAATTTAATCTTCTCCCTAAATATTGACCCATGAGTTTTTTCTTTTCAATTTTAGGTTTTCTATGTACATTTCCCTAGTTA
>WEIU01019358.1:12332-34788 GCA_013389925.1 Aegithalos caudatus
AAAAAAAAAAAAAAAAATTGCTAGAAACAGCAATAATCTGTTTACGGTTGCGAAATTTCAAATTCTGTGTTAGCTTCACTTTGTTTAAAAGGAATTACAAAAGAGTTAAATAACAGAATAAGATTAAATCCTAGCCAGTTGTGCTGAAATTATTTGTAACATAAATTGATCTTCAACCAGCTGTCTCTTGCCAGAAAGGCACCCACCGTTACTCACAGGCAAGAGTGGTACCATCATCTTGTACTTCAGGTAGAGGGGTGCTTTGCAATGCAAGCCTTATAATCAAGGATATAACATTTATATAAATCTTTTTGGCCCCTTGACCGTCTTAACTCACAAGTTCTAACATTAACTATATTTTCAGGTCATATTGAAACTCAAATCTTCATAAAGAGAAGCTCAGAAGCCTGCACATTCCAGTGGTTTACATTTATTTTAAGAATTATTTAAATGGTCTAATTCAAAAGAATGTATATAATGATATTCAAAGCATGTTAGCCGAGTTAGCTAACACAAAGTTAGCTTTGGTATATGGCTACACACAGGTGTATGACTATATGTTTTTGAGACACAACTCTAAGTTCAAGATGTGGAACTTAATTGTAGGTTAAGATAGGGTTTGGGACTCAAATGGAAAAATATCCTCCATCTTTAGCTTAATGGTTGGACTTTATGATCTTAAAGGTCTTTTTCAACTGAAACAATTCTATGAGTCTTTGTTCTACATTTAAGTTTCCTGGCACAGTAGCTGTTTATATCAGGTGACATGCTACTACATCCCAATTCTGTTTTCTTTTTCTCTACCCCCATTTTAGATAGACTTCTCTAAAGTCTATTGATGCCACATTCTAAATACCTACGATGACAATTACCATCCAGCAACAATTAAAGTAGAAGTTTCTATATTTGTAGTAGAAACTTTTACTTACATGCCCTTGACAATAAAAATGGATGTTATTTTGATCATAAGTACCATGGGCTGTAAACATCATACAAATCATATGTGCCATTATTGCTGTAAACAGAAGCTAAAATCCAAGACAAATGCCAATGAGCCAGGCCTGGGCGATGAATACTTGCTCAGAACCATGAAACTGATTTTTTTTTTCAGATATCTTTTCTCTAAATAACAACCTGATGTAGAAAGTGCTGATTTTGGGGGTGTTCAAAGAACAGATCTACATCTAAAGGCTTGTAGTTCAGGCTTGTCTCTAATTAAGAAGTGTCCTAAAGTGAACAAAGGGCCACACAGTAGGAAATATATGCTTGCAGACACCAATTCACACCTGTTAATGATTAGTTTGCAGACACTACCAGATGTGCTATTTATCTGATGATCAGAGTAATTGAAATGAATTGCTCTGAATCAGTCATGTGAAATTGTCCCAGTTAAGTAGATGCGCTGTTTCTCCTCTGTTTTCTTATGGGAGAGATGGAGCTTATAATTTTCTTTAACACTGTCCTTTCCCCTTTAATTAGTGCTCCCACAAAGAGTTGGAGCTGCATGCCATAACCTCATCGAAAAAACAAAGACAGACAGCATGTCTGTACAGAAAAAATTTAAGTCTGACAATGGGTAAGGGTTCACAGAGGCATTGGCTAGTAATAAAAATAGGTCATGACTTTAATCACATATACAGAAATCTGCAGTTCAATGCTTTCAAGGTCAAAAAGTGAAAGCCTACACACTAGAGGGCTGCAAAATTTTAGAACTCAATGCCAGAGGGAAGTAGTGGTAGTGGACAGTATCAGGGTACTTCCCAAACAGGAACAAGTGAAAAATTAATGTGAGTTCAAAGGGAGAGCACAAAGGGAATGGATGCAAACAGTAACCAGGTTCATGTGTTTTTCCTTCCTTTTGCCACTGCTGGAGACAGAGGCACAACACTGACCTGACACAGACAGGCTCCTCTATTCCCATGTTGTTCTCTTGACACACCAAGTTATTGAGATTTCTTTCTTCCCAAAAGAACTACAACCAGGTATGATACCATAAAACTGACTACTGAGAATTAGTCTGTGAAAGGAGAAATAAGAAAATAGGAGGAAGGCCATTACACATAAAAAACAGACTGATCATAAATTCAGCATGTGCTTTATGCTGTAAAGCCCATAAGTAGAAAACAGGATGGGATGGGTTGAAGTTATGTATTATGGACGCAAATATAGAAAAAGGATGCCTTTAAACATAGTATAGTTACAGTGACATGGGTTTAAATTCTTTGCTGTAGTGAAAGGTTTATTTTTAGATACTATTCCAGGTCTGCTGATGCCTTTGATTTAAATTGTGGTAATTTTCCTACCTTTTGCCATTTGATATTTTTCCTACTATCCAAGATATCTTTTAATAGTTTGTCTGTGGCGGATTGAAGTTTCTTTATATCTTCAGCACAGCATAAAGAGTACTGGTCCTGGTTTTCCTAGAGGAAAAAAACAAAAAAAAATTAAAAAAACAAAACGAAAAAACCCCAAACAAACAAACAAGAACCCCCCACAAAATTACCACAAAAAACCCAAGGAAAAATCTGTTTGGAGGGATCTGAGAACTGAAACAAAGAATTGACCAGAAGCAGGAATTAAAAGATTTTTGAACTATGGTTTCCTGGAGATTTTCTCAGGGCCATTGTGTACATTGAAAGTTCTAGCTGCAGTTGTGATGGTAATAACTTCTAGTTCAGTTTCCTGCAACCTTTTGCCAGAAATACTTGTCTGCTTCTATTTCTAGACTTACAACCCCACGTCTGCAATTGAATTTCCCTCAGGCTCATGACCCTGTGTCTTACATGAGGTCACAACTCTTCATTTTGGAAGGTCACCGTTCCTATCTGAACAAGAACAGAGAAAGCTTGCTCTCAGTTTTGGAGGTTTTTTGGGTTTTTTTCCCTAGAATACTGCACCTCCAGCACTATTTATATGTTACTTAATGATCTCCATTGTACTACTTGAAGCTGAAGCTCACGTGGCCTGTTGAAGTTGTTATGAAGGAAGAGTACAGATTTGGAAGAAGAGCAGAAATCTCTGAGATCTCTGTTCAGTGTGCTGTCCACTGGACCATGAGCAGTAGTTGGCAGATATAACTAACAGTATTCAGCCTTCTGTTGGTGAAGGCTTATTAAAAATTCTAATGATTTGTGTTTTTGTTTCAGGTTATTTATCTTATTCTCTCTCTCTCTGTGAATGCTGGAAGGAGGTAGTCAGCATCATTACACCCCAGACAATTGAGTTGATTGCTTTTTTCATAATAGTGTTGGAGAACAGAGTTGTGCAATTTTCAATAGGCGAGAGAACAGACAGAAGAAAAAGTGAGTGCTTTAAATAGAATTACTGCAATCCTGCTTGCAAATGCTCTTCATTAACCCTTAATAAACAGACCATGCTCAGCTATTGGCATGAATTCATTCATTTAAGTTAGCAGTTTTCCATCCATATATTTTTCCACATGAATATTCCTGTCCTCCCACATTCTAGGTTTCTCTGTCTTAATAAGACTGTGGTGATTTGTTCCTTGAGCTGTGCCTGTTTTTTATTTCTCAAAAATGCCTTTCTTTTTGCCTTCACTCATCAGTGTATTATTTGTTTCCAATATGTTTCCTCCTTTTTCTTCCCTTATTTTTCTTTCTGTGCCCTATGTCATCTACCCATTTACAGGGGTATCAAAACAAGCTATAATCCTTAAAAAGATAAGCTTTTACACAGTTTTATAATGAAAGAATCATAGAATAGTTTAGTTTGGAAGAGATCTTAAAGATCACGTAGTTCCAACCCCTCTGCCATGGACAGGGACCTCTTCCATTCTGGCCTTGAGCATCTCCAGGGATGGGGTAGGCACAAGTACTCTGGTCAGCCTGTACCAGCATACTATATCTTGTTGAGGTAGGATAGATACTCCAATACTTCTGGGTTGGTTTTTCATGGCCTGTTTTTTTGTTAGCAGGGGGGCCATAGAGGTGGCTTCTGTAAGTAGCTGCTGGAAATTTCCACCACATCCAGCAGAGCTAATCCCTGATGGCTCTGAGGATGGACATGCTACTGGCCAAGCCTGGGCCTATTAGAGAGGTTGGTAATGCCTCTGTGATAATATATTTAAGAAGAAAGCCAAAATAAAGTCCCAGGTTTTGCTTCTAGTCAGAGGAGAGGAGGAGGTGAGAATATGTGAGGAAAACCACCTGGAGACACCAAGGTCAGTGCAGAAGGAGGGCAGGAGGTGCTCCAGGTGCCACAGCCGAGATTGCTCTGCAGGCCATGGTGAGACCATGGAGAGGCAGCTGTGCCCCTGCAGCCCCTGGGATCCTCAGGGGATGCAGAGATCTAGGCACAGCCTGTGGGGATCCAGAGGGGATGCAGAGATGCACCCACAGTCCCTGGGGATCCATGGTGGATTAAGAGATCCACCCACAGCACACAGGGATCCACAGGGGATGCAGAGATCCATGCACAGCCCATGTGGGAGGTGCCCATGCTGGAGTGGGAGGATGCTTGAAGGAGGCTGTGATCCCATGGTAGACCCAGTTGTGAGAGGTGGCCCTGCTTCCAGGCTGGAGCAGCCTGTCCTTGGAGCAGCGCACCTCGTGGGAAGAGAGCCACATTGCAGTGGATTTGGGAGGGCTGTGTCCCTGTGGGAAGGACTCACATTGCAGCAGGTACCTGCTGCTCGTGAGGATGGACCCACGCTGGATAAGTTCATGGTGAACTGTGTCCTGTGGGAGGGATCCATGGTCTCAAAGAGGAAGGACTCCTCTCCCGGAGAAGTGGAAAGAGATCCATGCCTTGTGTCCCTGCACTGTCCATGGGAAGGAAGGAGGGGCTGGGAGGATAAAAGGTGTTTTAAGGGCTTATTTTACTTCTCATTATTCTCCTCTGACTGTTAGCAATAAATTCACTTTACAGCCTTAAGTTGGGCCTCTTTTTCCCATGAAGGGTTTTCTCCTGGTCCTTATCTCACTCATGAAGCTTTCATTGTTTGTTTTGGTTTTGTTTTTTTTTCCCTCTACCCAGCTGTGGCAGGGGAGGGTGAGTGAGTTACTCTCATGGGACCCTGGTGCTGAGCCAGTATCAAACCACAACATCTCACAAACTTGCTTCCTAAATCCTCCACTTATACAGCTTCTACAAACCTCTTAGGTCACCCAATTAGTGTAACCCTAAAACAAACATTTGTTAATGTCATATATAAGTCTATGTTTAAACATCTCATTGTTGCCACTCCACTGAAATCCATGTCTTCCTAATATCTCAGTGGGCCATTAAAACTAGGTAAATATATTTGGGGAAAAAAAAAAAAAAAAAAAACCCACACCAAAAAAACAGGCNCTCTCTGTCCCCAAGGCTGATGGGTGCTGCATGGATTACACACCCATGTCCAGCACCTTCTTATTTCCCAAAATGAACCCCTCTGAACAAGCTGATGGAAACCATCCCTGATTCATGCACACAACCAAATGTGTCTATAATCACACAGCACCTTGAGTGGTGGACCAGGCTAAGAATTGAACATTCTGGTCAGCTCAGTGCTGGTGTTCATTTTGTGTCCTGGTCTTATTTAGTTCTTGGGAGACAGAAGAGCAGGTGTGTCTCAGGAAGGAGTCAGAGCTGGGAGCTGGGAGCACCACAATAGAGGCAGCACCGTCACTGCCCAGTGCCTGAGCAGGGCTGGGTTGGTGTCAGTGACGTGGCCAGGGCCCATGCCAGAGCAGAGCAGGGACATAGGAGATCTGCAGGAACAGCCACCTCTGAGTTTCCCCAGCAGAAAGGTAAGGATTCTTGAGGAAATTCACACCTTTTACCTCTTGCCCAGAAAAGGAAAGCAATAGAAGCGTAAAAACAGCAAAGTGGGGATTACTATTGCACTGACTCTTGTGCACATATTTATTTGTTATATTTGCCCTACTTCCTGATCAGCCAGATTTGATGTGTTTAAATTACATATTCTTGTCAAAATACACATGTTTTATTCACACTTAAAGCTGGGATCAGTTGATTCCTTTAGAGGGTAATTATTCACCTTACCATGAAAAAAAAAAAATCAGCATATTCAGTTTGTGACAACAAAAACTACTCTTTACCAACAATTCTCCCCAGATTTTAAAATCACTGCCATTATTTCAAGAAGCATATAAACACAAGTAATAATAAACCCCACATATAATTTCCTTCTAGAGTTTCATCCACCTTGTTGGGCAGGAATCAAAACTTCTGTGGATGTCTTCTTGCTTTTAAAGTCTGTTCATAATTATTTTTCACTCCTACACAACACTTGTATGTCTTTGTGAAGTTTCCCTAGTTTCCCTCCTCCCCATCTCCAAATCCTTCTTTTGTGCCTGGTAATTTTCCATTCTACCAATACTAGTCACCTACAAAAAGTTAAAAGAGAATTGGTTCCCTTTTCCTTCGAAAATCTCAGTAGCAGAATTATTGTCCAGTAAGTGTAATTTAGCATGTCACTAAGCTCAATCTTTGCCATTGTATCAAGTTCATGAGAAAAAGATAAGATGCTGTAAACAGACTGTATGCACAGTCTGGAAGAAGCTTCAAAAATGTCACAATTTAGTTTGTTCATACCATGACTAGAATGTGTAATTTGTCAGAAAATTTTTTAAATATTCACTGGGCAGAGGGTGATGAGACTATTTTGGTGATTCATTAGTATTGCAAGCTTGTAATGAAATTCATCCTAAAATCCTCCAAACTGGTTCAGTATTGAAGCTGTCTCTGAGGCTCAGGTACCCCAACCTTCCCTCACACTTGTGAGAAGGGCAAAGATCAGGCCCTGTGCCCTACACTATTGTCTCAGAACTCCTCATTACTTTCTGTTATACTCATTACTGTCATTACTGGCTATTTTTGCTCTCTCTAGATACTTAAAATTATCTCTAAATAATCTTTCTTTCAAAATATGCCAAATCCAAGTGCATAAAAGTATCGCAGTGAATTAAAATCATGGGGTTTTGACTAAAAGCATGGGAGGCCATGTGTGACAAGAGATAGCACAATTGCAATCAAAGTCTGTTTTGATCATTGCTCTTCTAATCTAAATACAGTGTATTTTTATGTGCTATGTGCATCTTCTAAGTTATGTGATAAAGCCCATACACACCCACAAATTACTTCAGAGAGGTAATGGCAGGAGGGGGACCTCAATAGTGCTCTGGCCAGGCTACTTCCAGACCCATCACAGTGGCCATTTGGCCCCTCAAATATCCATCTGCATAAACCTTGAGGAGCACAAAAAGCACAATGGAACTTAGGAACCCAAATTAGAGATTTCCCAAGGAACAGCCACCCTATCTGGACTCTTCCCAGGGTTGTCTCAGCAGAGCTATCCACCTCAGTGGTGCAGAAAAAAGTGGTTCTGGGTCATTTTGGAATGGTCTACCCAGGGAGGTGGTGGAGTCACCATCCCTGGATGTGTTTAAAAAAAGACTGGATGTGGCACTCAGTGTCATGATCTANAAAAAGGGATTTAGGTGATTTTGGGAGGAATGAAAGTTGGAAAAGAGGAGTAAGGGGACAAAAAAAATCAGGCATGTAGATAGTTTCCTAGGCAGTGTGCTTGTTTGGCCATGCTCTGTCAGGGAAGGAAGCAGTCTTGCTGTATTCCCTTCAGCCTCCTTCCCAAGCACCAACTCCCTGCTCTTTGTGCACCTGTGTGCAGGAGGGTCTCACTGCAGTAACTAGAGCCAGACTGCAAGATGGACATCCTGTGTGTCCATGGTGCCAGAAAATGGAAAGATCTAGTGAAGACCAAGGCTGACCAGCCCCTGAGTAGCCTGGGGGCTTGAGTGAAGCTGTAGGGGACCATGCAGGCTGTGAGATGGCTGTGATCTCCAGGGGTGACAGCACAGGTTGACCTGGGTGGCTCTGTCTGGTTCTGTCAGCAACTGGAGAAGGGCTACAGCCTTGGGGCCTTCTATGCCAGCAGCTGTGGAGACTGGATAGTGTCTGAGTCCAGCTGCTTGAGGGATCCTGCTTATCTATGGTACATATGTATATGTGAGTGTTTTCAGTAGTGGACTTCCATTCTTCCCAGCCAGAGAAGGAAGCAGGGCAATGTTATTGGTGTCATTTTTGTTTGTGGGGGTGGTGGGAGTGTGTGTCTGATTGTGTGCCTGGCCATGTTTGTGCACATGTTTATATGTGTATATCATGTCCATATGTGCCTACAGGAAACAGTCTCAAATTGCACCAGGAGAGGGTTACATTGGATATAGGGAAATTTTTTTCACCAAAAGGTTTGTCAAATATTGGAACAGATTACACAGGGGATTGGAAAAGTCTCCATCTCTGAGGGGACTTAAAAGATATTTTAGGACATGATTTAGTGGTGGACTTGGCAGTGATGGATTAACGTTTGGACTCAATGATCTTAAAGATCTTTTCCAGTCTAAATAATTCTATGTTTCTGTGATTACATCTATCTATCTATCTATCTGTCTATCTATCTATCTATCTATCTATCTATCTATCTATCTATCTATCATCTATCTTTATGTATATGTACATGAAGATATTTGTGTACATGCATGTATAGAGAGCATGCTTTGTGTGCATGTATGTGCTGGGAATAGATCTTTATTCTCACTGCCAGTTGCATCTGGGCACGTGGAGCAGCAGCACACTTACCTGTCTCAGACAGACAGACAGACAGACAGACACAAACAGACTGAGACACTCATGCAGGCATAAATGTATCATTTGTATATAGTGATACTTTTTCTCTCTGCAAGAATGTCAGTTTTGTAGAGGCAGAAGAAAGAACTGGAAATGGTTGAGCCAGATGAGGTTTAGGAACTAAGAGTCAGGGTTGTGTTTATATCCCAGCCTCATAACCTCTTGTTTGAAACATTTGTCAGTCTCTCACTAAGGTAACATAAAGAGTTGAACACAGAACCAATCTTCAGTCTTGCTCTTTCATAACATTTTAAAGTCTGCTCTTTTCCTTTTGCTAGCCACGTACTTTTTGCCATCTTTCTGCAACCACAAGAGCTGGAGTATATGCATATTTTAATGTAGACTGAGCTTCTTCCATAATCTCATAACTCCAGGAGGATTTAACATAATTCTCAGTGATTATTTGCAGTGCCTGTCTTTGCAGGTGGTCATTGATTTCCTGAGCTTCAGCAGAGTGAAATTGATGTCTAGCCTACACTAGTAAAAGGTTTACTGGAATAGATATATCTCTCAGTACAGCTAATACTGGCAAGCACTCTATTATGGATGCAGTTCTATTGTGGAAGATAGAAGTAAAAGGTTTTCATCCAGTTTTTTTCCTGGGAAGGCTTTTTGCTAGCATAGAGATGTTATTCAAAATTTCACCCCTAAATGATATCTGTAAGTTTTAGTCATAAATCTGGCTTGATTTCTCTCAGTCTCTCCATTCCTCATGTGGAGCTGGAAAACAGCAATGAGAACTGACAAATTGACTTTAAATCTGCAGAAAGGCAGCAATGTTCTTTGCTTCCAGTCTGAAAAGACAAGCAGAACAAGGATTCACCCTTGGCCTGAGTGTGGAAATCTTTCTCCAAATACATGCCACCAGGCTCCTAGGTTTATATGAAATTTATGGCTTATATAACTTCAGAAATTGGGCAAATCACTCAAATATCTTTTTTTGTCTTGGTGAGAGAGCTCTCTAACACAAGGGCACAGTGGGTGATGTGAGATGGGGGAGCCACTGCTCAAGTTGCTTCCGAGGAGCAGAGCCACTTGGAGGAGGGGATCCTCCTCCTGCCAGAAGCAGCACTGTGGCTTCTCCATCTCCATGTTTCTACATAGAAAACATCAAGGACACAAGAACAGCATGGCCTCAGGAACCTTAATATATTTGTTTGTGCACAGCATACTAAAGTGAAAATTTAAAGTTCAGTAATTTATTCTGCCATGCTCCCTCTTTTGCCATGATCAAGAAAGGAGGTCCAGCTAAGCAGAGGAGTTCATATTTAGATGATTGTTGATTCTAACACTTATCATGCCTGTGACACCTTCTGACTTGTTTAGGTGGCTGGTATAGGTAAGCCTGGTCATGATATAAAATTTCTTCTTCTGTGGTTTAAATTAAAAACTGTTTTAAGAATTAAGAGTCATGGAAACGGCAAACACATAAAGTTTATCCTTACATAAACATTCACGGCAAATCTGTCCTCAGAAATAATTAATAATGCTGTGCAGAAACCACACTGGGAGAATTACAAAGGTTATTATGTGGATTAAATACCTCTTCTTTGTCTGAGCCTTTCGATCTTTCTGTAGTGCAAAACAGCTACACAATAAGATAGTTAATGATTTGGGTCTACATAAAATCTTGGGCTCATAGGTCACTGAGTCTGAGGGAAAGAAAATCCAGGGAAGGCATATTAGAGAGCCTGGTATTGCTCCTGGATGCAGAATCTACCTGAGCTAGTTTTCAGCCCTCTTTCTTGAGAGGTGCTGGCAGGACACCTGTCACCAGAGAGTACACAGAATCCTTCCAATGTATTTGTATTGATTTTCTGTATCAAGTTCAATGTCCATGTTACAGAATTTACACTCAAAATTGCAAACAGGTTCTAATATATCTGCACAAGTGACTTCCTGTCTTAGTTGCACTCCTGGAGAGTTTGCAAGATGATACATTTTAGATAAAGTCCATGATGCACTGTTAGAGGCTTTTTCTTTGTTTTCAGCATTATTTTGTGAGTGCTTTTGGGGGGTTTTGGTTTGGGGTTTTTTTTTGTTGTTTTGTTGTTTTGTTTTTTTTTTTCTGAGCACACATACACGTGCTGCTTAAATTACAAAATCTTGTGAAATGTGGAAGTTGAAAAGTGACACTAAGAACAAACCTATCTCTATGACAGTATTTTTGTTTGAAAATCAGAAATCAGTCTGGAAAGCTGTAAATTTTTCATGCACTTGTCACCATGCCAATGGTTCCTAAATATACTTGTCACCATGCCAATAGTTCCTAAGTATTTATTAGTTTTTGACCACTGAAGAACATAATGTGTATTTAAACCATTAACTAAAAAGATATGTGAAAGGTAGGGATGCAAATGGTGTGGTTCTTTGGTGGGGTTTTTTTTGTTGCTGTTGTTTTTTTTGGTTTTTTTTTGTTTTGTTTTGTTTTTTGTTTTTTGGGTTTTTTTTTAAGAACATTTGCTGTGATTTCTTTTCAACCAATACTTTTGCATGGACCTAACTTGGGAAAGTCACTGCATTGTACTGTACTCAGATTTATTTTTTAATAAAAGACAGAAACAACATTCTATAGCACTACATCCATTTTGTGTCTAATGAAAAATCAATAGCAGCTGGGTACCTTATTCCAAGAACTGCTTTTAGAAATTCTACCCACGGGATATTTGTGAAAGGTAGGTTTAGTGTCTTAATTCCCACAAAGTCTGTAATTCCGGCTTGTTTCTACTTGTTTGGTATTCTTTACAATACCCACAAAAAACTTGGTAAAATGTACTCATAAAAAATTAGTAAAGTTCTATATGCATTACAATAAATACAAAACAAGAAGAGTCTATGCACTGTCTCTTATATGTACAGTAAAGGGAAACAAAAAAACCTCTGATAGCAGGTTGTAAATAAATGGTATTCTTCAGCACACACACTAAGTAGCATTAAGTTATTATAGTACTGTAATTCACTGGATAAATGGAGTTGATTCCCCTCTTATTTTCACTACAGTAAACCAAGTATTTACTTAAATAAGTGCAGGTTGAGGGATTTACATACTTTTGAACTCCTGTGTGTGAAAAGAATACTTTTCTCAGTATATACATGTATTTTCTGCAAGTAGAAGAACAAAAGTAATTTTAAAAGAACAAAAGTAATAGAAATCTCCATATATAGAATCAGTGTCTCTAAAATTAAAGTCATATAGTTATTGAATTTAAAAAANAAAAGTTTTAGGCCAGAATTGATAATGAAAACCCCAGAAAACCCATGTGCAATGGCAATCTGGCTTGTGTTCTTATCAACAAAGAAACATAACCTGAGATATTTTTGCCTTAACTCATTAAAACGTCTTTATACAGACTATTAAGAGTAGAGTTATTTTTAGATATTTTGTTTTGAGCAGCCAGTGATTAAGAGCAAGCTATCTCTAGTTCTTTTTCTGTTATTTTTAGGGCCTGTCCAGAATTTCTTACTTTATATAAAATATTCTTCTGCTCTTGGACTTTTCCAGAACATTTCTTTGAATCTTCAAAGTATATTTTGACTCTGTGCTCAAAAAAGTAATTTTTTTCTCAAGGGAACATATACATAATTTTCAATTCATTTTGTCAATCAGTTTATTATATTTCAGATTTTCTCTGTGCAGCACAGATAAAATGAATACTTAAATGACAAATTCCAATTCAGAGGGCTAAAAGTCCCTGAAAAAATGCATAAGGACATTAAATTTATATGCCAAAAAGCAGTGTTATGTATAGACAATATATATTTGAGAACCATTTTGAAACTCTGAAATTTGAAAGGCTGTTGTTTTTTTTCTAAACCTACCATTTCTGCAAAACTTGCAAAGTGTAATATAAAGTCCCAGTCTTTAAAACTGCCATGGCACAGTGACATCCCTGTGGAGCAGAAGCTGGGGACAGTGGGGCTTCCCACTGGAAGAGCAGGGCTGGACCCCATGGTCACCACTGGTGCCAGCATCCCAGTGAGGGGCAGGGATTGGGGTAGATATGGAGCTGCAGCATCTCAGCCCCAGGAATCAGGGACCTCCTGGGGACCAGGGAGTCAGTATAATATTTTTCTGTGCAGTATCCCATTGCCAGCTGATAACTGGGAAGCAGTCCTGCCACTGCAAACACCTTACAGGAGAGTCCATGAAACAGCTGCCTAATCAAAACCTCATCCAAGGAGGAAGTTTCAATGAAATACCTCCAAAAGCTGCTAAAATACCATGTCTATACCATATACTGGTCTGTCAAAAAGATGCCTGAACCAACCACACTTGAGCTGGCTATAGAAACAAAACTAATCTATTCTAAGGAATGCTGAGCTTAGCTGGGATAAGAAAACAGATAAATTAGCTCATTATGAGCTTCCCAGTGTGCTTGGCACCAGTGTATGCACCTGAAATGCATTGCACAGGTCTAGCTCAGCTTCCTGAGTATGATATATCATTTGTTTGTTTATCTTCAAGATGTAGGAGGGTGTTTTTATACACTTAAAGTTCAGAAGGTACATAAATCTTTGCATAGTGTGGACTGCCACTGGGCGGGTCATTCTTCCAGTACTCAGGATGCCAAAAAGGCAATTTAATAAATTTGCATGTTTCACAAAATAATTTAAAATAAAAGGAATTCTCTGTGGTCTTAATCTGAGTTTCACAATAAATTGTTAGTCATAGGCTCAGAGCTGCTCAAGCTTTCTCCTGATTTTATTTTTGCTAAGAACTCTAAAGGAATTTTGTTGTACCAAGTTATTCAAATTTAGAACATAATAGAAGCATAAGCTCTTATCCAGCAGCAACCATATCTGCCTGCATTAAAATATCTAACACTATTTGCTCAATCTCCAATTTACATTTATCTACTCAAACACAAGAAAGGTCTGCAGGCTAAAAAAGAGAAAAGCATTCCACAGCTCTGACATGCCGTGCACACAGACAGAATAGAGTCCTTTTCCTGTAATGGTCTGCATTTGTCTACTAATGATTCTGACAAAACCAAATATAACCCAGCCCAGGACCTTAAAATCTGATTTGAATAAATTTAAAGCAGGCATGGCACAGATGCTTGTTACTCATAGCTCCACTAGGCATTTGCCTCTCTATGCTCCATTTTCAGAAGGGCCAAGATTCAAACTAGATATTTTTTCTATGAGTTTTAACATTTGAGGAGGTTATTTATACTAACCAAAGCAACTGTTTCAAGTATTGCAATCCCCCCCAACGCCTCATGCCACACGGCCTTAGATGTGCCCTTGTGGCACAGGGGGCTGATGGCACCAGGGCTGTCCTGGAGCTGTTGCCAGCAGATGGAGGAAGGTGATCCTTCCTCTGAACTCAGCAATGATGGGGCCACACCTGGAGAACTCTGTCCAGTTCTGGGCTCCTCAGTACAAGAAAAACACGGACATACTGGAAACCGTACAACGAAGGACCACTGAGATGATAAAGAAACTGAAAGATCTTCCATGTGAAGAAAGGCTGAAAATGCTAGGACTTGTCAGCCTGGAGAAGGCTTTGGGGAAATCTCCTCAATGTATATAAACAAGTGAAGGAAGTGGGCAGACAGGTATCCAGGCTCTCTTCTGTTGTGCTTGTGACAAGACCAAGTGCAATGGACTCAAAATGGAACACAGGAGGTCTCCTCTGACCTGCAGGGTAAGTTGCTCCTCCCACAGAAATTGTCACCTCAAAAGTCTTGCAGAATTCACTATAAACCCTCATATAAGCTTATCTTTGCTAATAAATGTAATTTATGCGCCAATGATTTAGTTTCATCTCGGATGAATTTCACAATTGTTAACTCAGATGCACAATATATTTCACTCTTTCATCAGTTCTACAGGAAAAATAAAACCCCAAGACTTAAGCCTAAACTCCAGGGTTGCTGCTCAGTGACACAGCTGTGTGTTCTTCATACAACTTCCCTGCCAAAACCCAGCAGTGACACTCAGGTTTGGGTTTTTCTTAATCTATATTACATGCTTTCCTGCCCTGGTGACATAGTACGGAAAGATCCTCTTATTTTCTTTGTATGAAAGGTCACTGGAAAGTTGTTGTTCTCTTGTTCATTATGATAAACTGGGTCAATTGGGATCAGATCACATTGATTTGTGATGTGACCATGATATCATTTTATTAGCGAGTTTTGAAGCACTACCATTCGCAAGTCCCTGTTTGCAATGCAAGGGTTAAAGACTTTGCTTTCCTGTGAGGGATTCAGAACATCTCATTAAAATTCACTGGAAGGATGACCTCTGGTTTAAGGCTAAAAATCTGTTTTACTGTCTGATTGGGTTTTATATAAAGTTCCACATAATTCTAGTTAAACCACAATTTGTAATGCTATGGCAAATTATCATTCAATTAGACTTAACTCTCACTGAAATACCCATACATTGAAGATATTGGAGATTCCTGAAGGTGCATAGGGTATGGAGCATGTTCTGTTTATGAAAACAGATGGACATTTCATTACAAATCAATAGGGTATAAGTGATGTCTGAAAAAATTATTTTAATATAGTTAATTCCCAAAAGACTTAGCTATAAGTAAATGCTTGTCATTAAGCCAGGTTGTGTCAGCTTTATGAATGTTGAGCACTGCCTTGGCTCCTGAAGTAGGAGAGAATAAGTTTTTGCATAGTTGCCCAAGTATGCCGAGTTAATGAAAGGAAAGTGCTCTTAGGCGGGATCTTAAGTACACTTGGAGGCCTCACGTGATGATCCCTTGGGATTACCACAGAACTCTGGTATCATAGAGATCATGTTTGACTTCCATGTTTATACAGTTAATGCTAAAGCATGACAATGCCTTGTTCTTCTCCTTGAAACTTCATGAGTAAAATATAAATATAAGTTGACATCAACAATTCACTTAATTGATATGGCAATTAACCTCAATTCTGCTGGAAACTATGCTAAGGCACATGGAAAATGAGGTGGATTGGTGACATCCAACCTGGCTGCATAAAAGGAAAATCATCATTGACAAATATGGTGACCTTGTCCAACTATACTATGACTCCACGTTTATGGAAGATACCAGTCCAGGGTTTTTTCTAATTTTTTTTTTTTTTTTTTTAATATATGTGCGTAATCTCTGGAGACACCTTCAGTTTTATAATTTTTTAAATGAGGATGTGTTTTTTAGTATTTTTTTTTAATAGTTCTTNTCAGATGGCTTTCACTATAAAATGATGGATATCATGGTACACAAAATTAATAAGAAGGTTAAAGATGGAGGTCTATTTACCAAATTTCAGAAGGATCTCAAGAGACACCTTGAAAAGAAACCCACACAAAGTTGATCTATATAAGAAGGATATTAGTACTAGTAATTTACTTTTGTCTCACAATGTTGTATATTTATGAAATTACAGCTTTGGATGGAAGAAATTCCAAATATGAATATTGTGACATATTCAGATATAACCATATTCAAGTGAGCTACACTTGGTGTCTGTGGAAGCTGTGAATGATTTCCACTACTTATGAAGAGATCTGTTTACAGAAGTTTAGTACACTTTCAATCCCATAATTAGTCCATAGATTTCTCAGTAGGAAGGTAAAATTTAGGAGCGTTTGTCTGAGCTTCTGGATTTTTCAGGCAAAAGGCCTTCATCTGCCCATTTGAACTACTATTTAAGAAAGAATGCTGCTGAGAAATCCTTTGAACTTTATTCCAGGTGTATAAGCTTCAATATGGTAAAATTCTAATTGCTACTTCAAAAAAATCTAATTTTTAAACTTAACTCAAGAAGTCAGCCATCTCCACATCTCAGAGTGTTAATACATCTGTCTATATCCTTTGTGATCCAAGTGACAAAAAATCATTTTGACTTCGCTCTTGAAAACTGGTGAAAGTCATACATGTGAGCCTACAGATATCCAAACATAAACAGTCCTTGCTGATATCCAAAGTGGCTTTACACTGACTCCAGCAGAGTTTTTACAGGTCTGTCAGGACACATACATTTGTGGTACAATTTATATTAACTCTAATTTGGTAGTTTCAGAGAGAATACAAAAATAATCAGAAATAGTTTGCACTCATGTTGTACTTAGATTAAGCATCTAACTTTAGAGCATTACTGAATAAAATGAAATATTACTTTACATTCATGTGCTTTTGCAGATTATCTAGTGAAACAACCACAAAAAATTTCTTTACTGTAAGAAAGTATTGATATTTTATTGCAGTTCAAAAAGTAATGTTTTCAAGCTTTCCAAAATATGATAGTCCCAATTTAGATTTTGTAAATTCTCTGAGATAGTCTCTCTATTCACCTCAAATATCAACAAAGGTTTCAGCTCTCCATCACCTTAGCTGGAACATATTCCAAGCAGCATCCAGTAAATCATCTTCTATCCTTATCTTCTGATAGTCCTCTCCTATATATACAGATAATATTTGAATTATTTTCCAAATTTAATCATATTTTTATGATAGACAAATCAGAGTGTATCAATTTGTTTCCATAACTTAGTAGACTTCTTAGTGAAATGAAACCCCAAGCCAGACCATGGGTGGCATAACTGTAAGGTGAAAAATTGATGAGCATGGCAAGGAGCTCAAGGAAATCTAATTTTTCATTAACATTCATAATGCAGCATCACTTCCAATATACTCCAGCCTAAAGGACTAAAACTGAAAGCATTGTTAGCCCTGCTTATGCTCTACCCTGAAGGCTCAGAATAGAATCTGACTCCCTTGACATCAGTGCTTATTGGGAGGAAAATGCCACCATGCAAATGAGCTCTTATTTTACCAGTTATATCCTGAGTTTGTTACAGACAGTCTAAAAATCTCATTGAGGTTTTTTTGCTTGCCATGACTGAGAGAAATGTTTTGCATTCATTCTGTGTTATAGTCATGATTCATAAGTCACTAATGAAATTAAAAATCTCTTTATGAGAAGTCGAAATAAAGACCAGACAAAGAATGAGGATTCATTTACACATCTAATGGGAGGAATCGGATGGTTGATAAAGAGAGGCAGATGTCCAGAGCTGTCAAGACAAGTCTGGGTGTTCTTGCACATGCTCCTATGCACACACCTCCCCTGTGCNGTAATCTCTGGAGACACCTTCAGTTTTATAATTTTTTAAATGAGGATGTGTTTATTAGTATTATTTTTTAATAGCTCCTCAGCTTTAGCTGAACTGGACGCTTTACAGGATACAATAAAATGTCTTTACTTGTGTTAAATTCCAGCTTTTAGACCCATCATTAGAAGATGTTATCAGCTTAAAACCAGTTTCCTTTATCAATGAAAGGTTAATAATGTGGGTTGGCTTAGAATTGTATGGAAAGCAGTAAAAAAGGTTTAGTTAGGCCATCTTATCTGTCTTGTGTGAAATTGACTTCAGCTGATATTCTCTGTGGAATGAATGCAACAAGCCATTTTCTATGTTTAAAATTAGGTCATGTTCTAAATTTTGGCTTGTCTTTCTTGAAGACATGACTTTGCTATCTTCTAGCTGCAATTATTTTTTCTAAGGAAAGTAAATTCTATTTTGCTGTAGTAAAGTATTTTATTTTAAAATTAATTCCTGAAATTTCCAGCTCAGATGGCTTTCACTATAAAATGATGGATATCATGGTACACAAAATTAATAAGAAGGTTAAAGATGGAGGTCTATTTACCAAATTTCAGAAGGATCTCAAGAGACACCTTGAAAAGAAACCCACACAAAGTTGATCTATATAAGAAGGATATTAGTACTAGCTATTTACTTTTGTCTCACAATGTTGTATATTTATGAAATTACAGCTTTGGATGGAAGAAATTCCAAATATGAATATTGTGACATATTCAGATATAACCATATTCAGGTGAGCTACACTTGGTGTCTGTGGAAGCTGTGAATGATTTCCACTACTTATGAAGAGATCTGTTTACAGAAGTTTAGTACACTTTCAATCCCATAATTAGTCCATAGATTTCTCAGTAGGAAGGTAAAATTTAGGAGCGTTTGTCTGAGCTTCTGGATTTTTCAGGCAAAAGGCCTTCATCTGCCCATTTGAACTACTATTTAAGAAAGAATGCTGCTGAGAAATCCTTTGAACTTTATTCCAGGTGTATAAGCTTCAATATGGTAAAATTCTAATTGCTACTTCAAAAAAATCTAATTTTTAAACTTAACTCAAGAAGTCAGCCATCTCCACATCTCAGAGTGTTAATACATCTGTCTATATCCTTTGTGATCCAAGTGACAAAAAATCATTTTGACTTCGCTCTTGAAAACTGGTGAAAGTCATACATGTGAGCCTACAGATATCCAAACATAAACAGTCCTTGCTGATATCCAAAGTGGCTTTACACTGACTCCAGCAGAGTTTTTACAGGTCTGTCAGGACACATACATTTGTGGTACAATTTATATTAACTCTAATTTGGTAGTTTCAGAGAGAATACAAAAATAATCAGAAATAGTTTGCACTCATGTTGTACTTAGATTAAGCATCTAACTTTAGAGCATTACTGAATAAAATGAAATATTACTTTACATTCATGTGCTTTTGCAGATTATCTAGTGAAACAACCACAAAAAATTTCTTTACTGTAAGAAAGTATTGATATTTTATTGCAGTTCAAAAAGTAATGTTTTCAAGCTTTCCAAAATATGATAGTCCCAATTTAGATTTTGTAAATTCTCTGAGATAGTCTCTCTATTCACCTCAAATATCAACAAAGGTTTCAGCTCTCCATCACCTTAGCTGGAACATATTCCAAGCAGCATCCAGTAAATCATCTTCTATCCTTATCTTCTGATAGTCCTCTCCTATATATACAGATAATATTTGAATTATTTTCCAAATTTAATCATATTTTTATGATAGACAAATCAGAGTGTATCAATTTGTTTCCATAACTTAGTAGACTTCTTAGTGAAATGAAACCCCAAGCCAGACCATGGGTCGCATAACTGTAAGGTGAAAAATTGATGAGCATGGCAAGGAGCTCAAGGAAATCTAATTTTTCATTAACATTCATAATGCAGCATCACTTCCAATATACTCCAGCCTAAAGGACTAAAACTGAAAGCATTGTTAGCCCTGCTTATGCTCTACCCTGAAGGCTCAGAATAGAATCTGACTCCCTTGACATCAGTGCTTATTGGGAGGAAAATGCCACCATGCAAATGAGCTCTTATTTTACCAGTTATATCCTGAGTTTGTTACAGACAGTCTAAAAATCTCATTGAGGTTTTTTTGCTTGCCATGACTGAGAGAAATGTTTTGCATTCATTCTGTGTTATAGTCATGATTCATAAGTCACTAATGAAATTAAAAATCTCTTTATGAGAAGTCGAAATAAAGACCAGACAAAGAATGAGGATTCATTTACACATCTAATGGGAGGAATCGGATGGTTGATAAAGAGNAATGTTAGTGGCACTTGGCCAGTTAAAAATAGGCACTCCAGATAATGTTATTAAACTTCAGTTTTTCAGACCTATTTCTTGTTGAGATATCTTTGAGTCAACATGTCCGACTAATAAAGGTGGCTAACCCATGTGGTAAAAGTCATATAAGTACAGCCCAGCCTCTATGATATGAATAAACAAAACAGAATCTTAAACCAGAAAAGTAGTACCAAAACTAATATACAAATATGATGGTGAAGTAACAGGTTTATATTCATCAGTTGCAATTACAGTGCAAATAAAACTTTACTGGCTCAAAATTTGTACACCACACTCCATTTTGCTACACACAGAAAAGCTATTTTGCAGAGCTGGCTTTTCCTGGTAGATTTTCTAAACTACTCTTTCTCCTTGGCATTATTATTATTAGAGCTTCTTGCTTCTGACAACTGTATTTTTTTAATCATAGCTTTCAGAACATCAGCTTTTCAAGGAAAAAATAAAAAATAGGGTTTAGTCTATTTTTACTGTTCACATCTGGATGCACATGTCACACTTCAATATGCTGTTCTGAAGTGTATGACACTTTCAGTACAAACATGCATATTGTATTTGTCTTAAAGCTGCCCAAATTAGCAGCAACCCATCCATCCACATAGCCTACTTTCAGTAGGGCAGGGACTCTCTTACCCTTAATTATCCCCATTCACTTGGAGCCAAATTTGGTTTCTGCAGGATGGTAATGTTTGGCACCTCAGCTAAAAATGGTGCTTAGGAGATGGGAGAAGGTGAATATACAAAGTGAGTTTCTCTGTTGCTGTGATAATCAATTCTATTAACTTTGCATTCTGAGGACCACCCACGATTTTGCAAACATTATTTTCTGCCAAAATCTTTTATTTGCATCTCTCAAGAGACATTTCAAAACAATATTCTTTGTCAGATTTGAACAGCAATGATTGACTTTTCCTTAGACTGACTGTTACAAGTTGGAGCCCCTGGGGATTTCTTTGATTTACGTGGAAGGAAGTTTAAATACAAGTGGTCTAGAATTAGGAAGATGTAGTGCGAAAATCACATCTTGATATTTCCTCTTTGAAGTGTTAAATATACTCAGATCTTAAAACCTGTTCTGGTATTACAATATTCCTAGTGCAGTTTAGGATAAATCACCAGGATGTTAACAAAACCAACGTGAATTTTTTTTGTATAAACTCATGCATGACCTTTCTTGTTGTAAACTTTCTTGTTATGCTGGGGAAGTGTATTCCTTCTTAGTCTTTGACTGAAGATTTGTGAAGTGAATACATAGGAAACACAAGTCTTTCGAAGCAAACATTGACAGACCATGTCTTCTGTACCAGTACCAAATGCTGCAAGAAAACACAACACATCCATTTAAGGGAATAATCACACCTTGGGGACCGTACTTCATGAATTGAAAGTCTGTGTCTTCAAATTCAAAACATTAGGTCTCACATTAACCAAATTCCTTTAGTCTGCTATACAGAAAGAATCTTTGGGACCCTTTTGGAAATAAACTTCAAAATGATTGCCTGTTCCCTTTTCTTGTATTAAAATCTGGTTTACTTGTATTTTTTTCCCTACCTCTGCCTCAGGCTGGGGTTTTATGTGTTCAAAAGAAAGTTCTTAAATACGTAATGCAGATTAAATTTATAATCTTCACAGCATCATTTTATAATGAAGGATATGAAGGACATTCCAAAACTCCATTCACATTTATTGTAACTTGAAAAATTTTAATTACAGTTCAGTTAATTAGTTGGAGAGTGAAATAGTGAGCTATCTGCAAAGGCATATGAAACTTTGCTCTATGTTGTGTGGGGTTTTATGTTTGTTTGTTGTATTTCTAAGAGAACAGCATATGCTGTACTACATAAGGGACATGACCATATGATGCCTTTGAAATCTATTTAGTGTATGAACATTTACAGGTTTAGGTGAAAGCTTGAAATATTATCTGGCTTCTAAAAATTATAACCAAAAAACACAGGGAAATCTCTGTTACTTCAAACAGATTTCCCTCCAAGGTTTTAAATCCTTTGAACCTGCAGATAGATGTTGAAGATGTCTGAAAGTTGCAGTGGTAGGGACTGATACAACCATATTTCTACAGCTTTTGCTATATTGTAAGCTTCATGCAGTTTCATGTATCTATATATGATTTCTGACATGTGGAAATAGCCTTTTATGAAAAATAAAGATATACATAAACTCAGGTCATCATCAAAAATTAATATATTGCAACATTATTAAAAGGAGACATGTGACACATGACACTGTTACACACTTTGAGATATCAGGAGGTGACCTGAATGTTAGCTTGATTCACCAGTGTTTTCAAGAACAGACACTGCAAATTAAATCTTCGCTGGGTCAAGGCTATGCCAGTCTGTCTCCTTTC
>WEIU01019359.1:111-19647 GCA_013389925.1 Aegithalos caudatus
TTCTTTAAAGTTCAAAGCATCTCAAAGTTTATGAAACTAGTCATACCAATTTTATATTAGTTTCTTTTCTTTCTTGGGGCTGAAAAATAGAAATAAATAAAAAAAAAACCAAACCCAGAAACACATGTACAGTACCCTACTCGTATACGGCTGCACTGAAACAAGCACATTTTATAAAATGAAAGCCATTCTAAAGAATTCCCTGGAGGAGATAACAGCCACACAAGGCAGCTATTACTCGTACTCACAATTGCATCAATCTTTGATCTTTATTGTTATGGTATTATTTCTATTCTGGTACTATAAAAATGTTCCTTGTGGATTTTCCGTAAATAATCAATGTGCCTGCCCTAAAACTGCTTGGGAAAAAGAGATGGTTGCAGATCAGTGCTGCAAATAAAAGCCAAGGAGCTCCTTTATTTAATTTCACCCAGAAATGGCTGTGAGATTGCTATCTTGAGAGAGGAACAAAAATTAAGTTTTTACAATTTTCTATTTCCATGACAATCTGTAACATGCTGAATAGATTTTATGCCATTTCCGGTTCTCACTACAACTTTCATACTGAGAATTGGGACTACAATAGAATTTTAATTTCTAAATATATCATAGAAAATATCAACACCCTCTACTTTTTGGAATTTCTGTTAACATGTATTTTATGCTTTGATATATTGATCATTAATTTACCTAAAGCTTCTTGGACACTATTAATGAGGACAAATAAGAATTCAGAAGAAGAGAAATGCGTTCCTATTTACCTTATTTAAAATTAGGGTTAAAACATTCAGATTAACAAAAAGATGGTGAACGATGGTATAGATGAAGAGGAAATTGTTACTGAACAACTTACAGCTTTCTGCCAAGTAGACACAGGACTCAGAATAATTAAGGTTGGAAAAGACCTCCAAAATAATCAGGAAAGTGTAATACCAATATTCTTTATAAGTTATTACATTCAGCTAATTTCATATGAATTTTAGGAAATATAAAAACAAAGATCGATCATATGCACGCAAGAAGAATATTTTTTGTAACTTTGTCCATTTATATGCCTTTCATATCTTTCCTATGGACTGCTTTGTATTTACAAATGTTTTAAAAGTCACAAATTATTTTGTTTATTTCTCATTATGTTTGGACTTAATGATTGTATCTTAACATGCCACTTAGTTGTTCTTTATTCCTTGGATTATATAATGCCCATACACAAAAATAAAAGGTTAGAAAGAGGAAAGTCTTCCGAATTTGAGCTGGGAGCCTTCCATGTAAAATCTGCCTTGAAAAATTATGAATGGGAAAGCAACCATATACACCTCATTGTAATTTTCCCCCAGCCTCCAATAAGTATGAAACACAAACTAAAATGATTACTTTAATATTCAGTCCACTACTGAATGTTATAGGGACTTTAATGTAAACCATGTTTTTAGTCACTTCTGGAGCTGTTTATCATATGCAAGTCCTTGATAGTATGCTATCTTAAATACAAGTACATTTAACTATGTAAGCTGAAAAATCAGATGTCAAATGAAAACAAGGTTTATTATTCATTTTCCACCTTTCCACTTCCACTGGGAATACCAAGGCAAAATGATGAGACCAAATTACAAAATTTTCACACTCCCTTTACTTCTCCAGAGTAAATAACTGAAAGTTGAGATGTGGTCCCAAGCAGCAATGGGTAAGCCAATATGGTTAACAATACCTAATTTTTTTAAAAAAGGGGAAAAAAATAACCTTTTAGTACAAAATATTCTGTTCTCAGGCTCTTTTTCTTGTTACTCAAAAGGATATATTCATCTTGAAAGAACTCTGATAGCTCTTTTAATATTGCAGTCTTTTCTTACTCATTAATAGAAGGTAGTCAGTCTCTGGAGCTCTCAATATGCCTGTTTTATCACTATATAGCTGTTCCAGTAGGAGGCTCTTCATTTAGCAGTGAAAAGTATGCCAACATGCAGAGGGATAATTTGGGCCTCTCTAAGTCTCCAAACAATGATCCAACTCCATAAAACTGATGTGAACAGCATGAGGTTCCAACTACTATAGTAAAGAAGGTCAATAATTTCTAGCAAAGTCCAAAGGGCTGCCGAACAATGGACAGTCAAAGCAGCAGTGTTTGGTCTACTTCATTTTAATCATTGGTGGGAAACCTGTTTTTTTCTTTTTCCAACACTTATGTCCTCTCTCATACACTTAAGTGAATAGAGCCCTCTTCTCAAACTGGAGCCTTTTATTAGTTTTGGTTCATAACATCCTCTCTCTTACCAGTTCACTTTCATCTGGGTGTCTCAGACTCATTACCCAGGGGTTAAAGCAAATAAACCCAAATTCCTCCCATATTCAGGGTACAAATCTCTTGAAATCTGTTGAAAAGGATGTTGCTGTAACTTTAGGCATAATGGTGTGGAATTACTGCTGTAATATTTCAGTACTATGCTACAGGGCTGTCACATTCAGAACAAACCGCCTAACTGAAATGCACAAAATAAGGAAGCATCAGATCCAAAAAGTTCAAGTGTAAGTGTTAGAAGGAGTAAGGACTTTTTTCCTTTTAAGGGGATAAAACCTGGAAAACTGAAGTGGCAGCCTGAAAGAAAATATGATGTGCCCTCTTTTACTTTTTGAATTAAGCATATGGAAACATCACTAACTATAATATAGATAGAAAAAAGATTTAAACCAATATTGCCATACTTTGTATCTATTAACAAATATTACATCTTGAATATGTTGTCTATTATTTACAAAACATGCTGCTTTCACTTTTTATCTTCAGTTCAGAGTAGAGGACCCAATCTTGCTCTTGTGTTTACCAGTGCAATCTGTAACTGAGCTTGAGAACCTGCATAAGAATTGCAAACAGTGTCTATAGTAGTTACATTTCCAAAAATGGAAGCGTCACTAAAACCAGAGGGAAAATCGATTTCCTTAAAAAAAAAGTTGTGTATTATATCTGACATAAAAATGTCCAAATGTGATATCCATCTATTACTGTCTAAATAGCCAATGTTTAAATATATCTGGAAAGGCAAAAAAAATACTTGTGTAAATTGATATAACTGTGACCATAAAAATGGATAACAGTTTTATGTCATTTCAAAACTTCCATCCAGAGTTTTTTCAGTCTTATTTTACCAAAACATTTTCCACTGAACAGCACCTGGTCTATCTATATTGTGTTTTGCCTCAGAAATTATAAATGATATGCCATAAGACAGGTTTCAGTGTTTGTTTTTGAACTATATGCATCATCCTTCTAAGCAAGTCTCCTCATAGACTGCACATCAAGAATACATCTTTTCAAAAAATTGCCACAGGAACAGCAGTGGTTACTTATGTTAGGTAAACTTGGAAGATAAAGTCTCAGACACTGTGTGGGGAGATGTTATTTCCCTGTAAGAGATTCCTGAACAGTCCATCCCTTTCACACTTCAGCAGCACTTCTGTATATCTTGTCATACTAATAAAGTCTCATTGAGTGCAATTGACACAACTGTGTATACAAAGCTGTAGAAGGACAGTAGAATAAAAACTTCGGTTAGTTAACTTCATAGCCAGCAGCTTGAAAATGCAATTTTTTGTAGCGGTAGGAAACAGTACACTCTCCAGAAAAAGACAGGTGACATTCAGACTCAGAGCAATTTACTGGTAGTCAGAATGCAATTTTTCTTTGTATGAGGAGAAGCTCATAGTCATACCCTCTGGCTCTTTGTAATGTAACTCAAGCAAAATACTGCCAAGAAACTAGGATAAATTAACATGCTATCACTCCATACATTCTATTCTTGCCTGTATACATATGTATACAAACACACAATAACTGGAGTGATATAAAACAATGCAAAATCCCAGGAGAAAGTAATCTTCAAACAGGCTGTGAGAGAACAGTTTTAAGGAAAAGAAGGTAAAACAGGGGAAAAAAAAAAGAGTTGTAGAAATTCCATGAAAGGACCAATAGTGGATTGAAAAATTCACCTGTAATTGCAAAAATTATTTGGTTCATAGGAAGTGAAAGTAGTGTGTGGTGAGATACTTATATGTTCTAACTTATTCATTATTAGAAACTAGTTTTTAAAGGCTTCTCTTTATTCTCACTTTAATTATAAATATGTTTTCCTGAGCCTAGAGAAACTTGGAAAAGTGTGATCTGCTTTGGCAAAAATAGCAAGCTATTTCAAGGCAGGGGGGGTTACCTCCTTTTTAATACATTTTGCAAGATATGAATACAATAGCTTAATAAAAAAGCAAAAGCCAATAATCTTTTTCTATTCAAGTAGTGTCACTCATACCTTTAAAGATTAAGGAAATCCTAATGATTGAGTTGGAAGTCATAGATTCATGTAACTATAAAAACCCATAATAATATTCACATTTCAACCATGAAAATGATGCTTAGATACAGTATCAGGACTTGATCATTCTTGATTATTTTGAAAAAAGAATGAATAGCATGACTGAGACAATTACATTGCATAGGTTTGCAGTTTTAAGAAGCTGAAAAGGTTTTTGCTAAAATGTTTTGGGAAAAATAGCTGTTTCCAGGTCTATTAACTTGCTGCAGAGATCAGCTGCAAAACATGCTGTGCTCTATTTCCAGTAAGGGACCTGATCTTAATCTTGCATTTTCACAGAGCCAAAAGAAAGCTGCCTAGAAAAAATGTGGAGCACATGTCTGCATTAACCTTTGAGAACTGCATTGAGTGTTGCATCTTCACCCTGTCTGTCCTCTGAGAGGGACAAGTTGTTGTTGTGGCAACAAGCTTTTGTTTCTAAGGCATTGTTTTTCCTATAGTGAGTGGAGTGGTGGATAAGGGGCTGGAAGAGGCCCCTGCTAAAGGGAGCAGCTTCAACCGACTGGCTTGAGCACATCCATTGGCTGCCTGAACTTGATGCTCCACCTTGCCTTTGCTGAGCTTGTCAAGGAAACAGTCAGAGACAAGTGTTTAGACAGGTTTTAGTTTTGATTTAATTTGATCCAAGCTTCAGCCTGCAACCTGCAGTAATTTAATGTCTGCTGTATCATCCATGCATTGTTAACTGCATGATGTCCTAACCCCCCCTAAAAGTTTTTATCCCATTCATGTGTTTCATGGACTAGAAGGGGAGCCCTGTAAAGTTTAGCCATGTTTTTAGTGTCATCTGAACAGCATCTAGCACAGCAACAAACAATGAACTTAGGCTAGTCTTCAAACCCATTATTATAAAATGATTTAATTTGAAAACAACCCTGTTATACCAGCTTGAAATTCATCATCAGTTAGCTTGTTTTCTGAGGTAACTGCCCAATAATCAGATGACTATTTACATGTGCTAATTTTTGAAAACTTATTTAGTACTTTATCGTTGTGGTTCATCAACGAAGTATTTTACAAATTGAATAAATGAAATAAAATATAATATTTAAGAAATATTATAAATTAAAACATTTAAGAATTTTATATTTTTAAATAGGATATAAAACATTAACACAGGTTCAATGTGACTAAATAAGAAATAGTGACACCATTAGACACCAATCAAAGAAATTAAATACAAATTCAAATCATAAAATACTGAAAATATCAGCAATTGAGGAAATGCTCTAAAACTGGGAAATTCAATATTGACAGGAAAAAAAATGATAAGTGTCACAAACTACATGCAAATGAGAAATTCCAGCAAATATCTAAGACTGGGTTCTCCCAGAGATTATATAACAAGGTTGGATATGTTGAACAACCCAGATTTGGCTGTACTTCATAGGGCAAAATTACAGAAAAGGTTTCACTAAATTTGACAAACAATTTGGAAGTTATTTCAAATATTGAAAGTTATGTCATACAGAAATTAATACTGCCTGTAGAATCCTGTGATATTACACAGCATCAGGAATATGAATCAATCATGACATTCACCAGTTTCAAAATTACATTTTTTCCTAACCTAAAACACCCAAACTGAACAAAACAACTCCATGAGTCTTTTGTGTCTTCACTATTACAAAAAAAAAAAAAAAAAAAAAAAAAAAGGCAGGGAAATGCCAATTTTAACCTTTTGCAAGCTTTAGTAGATGTCATTCGATGTACTTCTCTTCCTCTCTGACATTGGAGAAGCAAACTGCTTACTGTAACTCATCTGTTCCTTTTTCATATCAAGTCAGCTGCTCTAATTTCTTCCTATTTATACTGGGATCTCTAAATCCTTAGTATACCCTTTGAGTCAAAATCTGTTTGGAAAGAATAACATCCAATATCTTGGTGAAAGCAAAGCCTGTAGTATTTTCCACTTAAAAGCTTCCCTTTGTGTCCCAAGGATCCCAAGTGATCCATACAAAAGTACATTATCTCTTGTCAGTATTTTATCTCCTAGTGTTTCCCTTTAAAAGCCTTTGATTTAACTTTGTGCATTCTGGATTGACAAAATCATACAGAAAATGTAGGTCAAATAGTATTTATAATAGCACTGCAGATTACAGGGGTTACTTCACTTTCAGTCTGTGTATGTCTAAACAGCCTTCTTCTGAAATTGCTGTATGTCTAGAACGTTTTCACCCTATGAGCAAGTGTTTTCTGTTATTGCTGTGAATCAAAACTCATTCTTCTAAAACCTCTGGAATTACTCTGACTTAAAGCAATATAAACTTAGGGTACTGGAAATGCAAATTCCTTCTCTGATGTCTGGGCTAACTGTGACCATAACAAGGATAAAAAGTATGTAAAAACACATTAATTTGATCTTCCGAAGTAGCTTGCAGAGTTAAAAGAATTTTAACTGAAAAACAAGACACTTTTTTTGAATAGCTTATACATTCCTTCTCTGAAGCCATCAGAAGCCTGTCTCACAGCAGAAATTGGACTGTTTTAGATCATGATAATAAAAGATGTACAAAAAATATTTTGCCCTAATTTCACTGAGTAATTGTGTATAATATGGCATCTTGTTAGAGTGGTTTCCTGTCACAGTTCTCCTCAAGATTATTTTCTTTCTTTTAGGAAGTCTCAGATATGAACAATAAGACACACTGTCTCTTTATTTTTCTTGTTTCCTTCAGTTGGACTGGTAGCATAGGCAATAAGTCAGGTTTCACAAGCCTTATATTGGTGCAGAAATTAATCCCTGCACTATGACTCCTATATGAGGAGTCACAGAAATATGTAACGTGGGGCCATCCTCTCATTCGTTGTCTATCTACACTTTATATTTACTCGTGTGTCTTCTAAGAGTCTTTTTAGACATGGCAAAGCCACAAGATAAATTTGGCTTTATTTGCTTAGTCCATGCTAGTGGACTGGATCAGCTGAGAGTTTCAGTTAAAATGCAGAAATAAATGAGGGACCACAAAGAGCAGCAGAGGTAGGTGTTCTCATAAAAAAGCACCAGGCCTGATTTACAATCCCATTGTGGTAAAATTAATTTGAATTAGAAGCTTAAACATTAAGTAGAAAAGTCTCCTTTCACAGTGGAATTCTTAAGCTACAATTTCCTTTTAGCTCCTTAGATTCTTTGTCCCAGCTGAAAGCCTTTTGTCAGTGTGGATAGGAAGAGAACTGTGGGGTTAGGGCCCATCTAGACCAAGGTGGCATCGTTCTGATGGGATCCTCACCATCACTGTGAGAAACTGAAATCTTCAATGTACTCCAGGGGGAATTAAATTGGAGAAGTTTTTCCCAGAGTCTGTCTTTTGTGTCACCCACATGCTTTCATTTTAAATAGGTGACTGCCCATTCTGCAGGAGACAGCTTGGACAGTTCTTCTTGGAAAGCTCAGTAGTATCAAAGTTAAAGTCTGGCAGCATTAAAATGCCAGCCAGCTGCATGGCTTCTGATCTTTTGTGTGAACTTCAGATGTAGATATAGCTTTGACAAAAACTGCAATGGACCTATCAAACAAATATAACAACAAAGCTAAATTATTTGAAATTTGGATCCCACTGTGGTATTATTACATTAAGCTGCATTTGAAGAGTGCTGAGAGAATGATAACATAAGAGAACTAAAATAGAATCGATAATAATACTGATTTTTAATATTTTTTCACATAAGTTAACATTATGAGATTTCATTACTGAAACAGTGTAACAGAAAAAAAATAGGTTGGCTTTCTTGTTTTTAGGTTGATTGGTTGTGGGTTTGTTTTTTTTNTGTGGGTTTTTTTTGTTTTTTTTTTTTTTTTTTTTTTTTTTGGTTTTTTTTTTTTTTGTTTTTGTTTTTTAGTTTCTTTGTCATAGTAATGGAATAAAAGTGGAAAAGGGGATAAAATTACCATTAGCTTACAGGGCTTTGACATTGGAGTGTGTCTGTCTGAGGTAAGCACATTAGCTGCTGAATGTGTAAATTGCAAAAATAACTTAGAAGCCAAAAGTGAGAACAAATGAGCAAGCAAGTGATCTAATCTCTGTTGGAGCACATCACCCATGTGATTTGCAGGGTCCCTTGGAAACAAAGAAGCAGATGAAGCAGGAGTAGCATTTGTGTTATCAGCAATGGAGAAAAATCAATAACAGATAAGGTCTGAGTGTCAGCAAAAAAAGGAACTTTCCATTCCTCTCTGAAGCACTGACACAATTGAGGCAGGGGAAGCCAGGGGTCTCATTACAGTGAGAGGTTCCCTGAGTTGGCAACATGTAATGTTTAGTCATTATCATATGTAGCTTTAAGGCTGATAAAACTTTACTATAATTCTAAACTTTTTTAGCTAATAGCCTAAAACCCTAAAAAAAATAGTTTACATATATATATATATATATATATTTTGGAGAGAGAGCTGTAAATGGAAAGCATTGCCATTTGTGGAGCAAATCAGAGATAGGAGACACACTTGTCTTGTACACCCTGAGAAACAATGAAATCCAGAAATAGACTTATTTAGGACACGAACTGTTCTTCCTTACACCAGAGCAGCCACTTCTCTAAGTGCTGCTGCAATATGAAATGCAGAGTGTAATTAATTGGATTTCACAGTCTGTTACAACTGTGGGCAGCTCGTGCTTTGAGCAGCAGGAAACCCTTCTTGTGGTCATGGAGCTTCCAAATGGCATCAAGGAATCACATTTTGAAACCCAGGAAACTTCCAGTTTCGAAAGAGGAAGTACAGGTCAATCACAAACCAACCAACATTTAAAAGATTTTGAACTGGAAAAATATATTCATCTAAGCCAGGTACTGGTCAAAATAGTGTAATTTGAAGAAGCAGAATATATTATTTTGCTGGATATGCTGGAGGCACTGGCAAATAAGCCCACCATTTTTATTTTATGCAGCTGACAACCATTGCATATTTGAACATTGTACACAGTTGCTTTCTTCTATGGCTGGTGGGTTTGTTGTTGTTGTTGTTGTTGTTTGATTGTTTTGTTGATTTTTTGTTTTGTTTTGTTTTTCTTTACAAACCTAAAAGAAAATAACAGGCAGAGTAATAAGCTTTAAAAGAAACACTTACCACATATTTATCTTTCAGTGATGTCCAGAGTCACTACATTTTCCATGTAATTGGAACTGGAGATGTTTGTGGTAATAGATAAGGAAAATATTGACTTTCTAATTGTTTGTTGTTGTGTTTTTTTGCTTTTATGTGGAAGACTCGGAGCTTTACACTGTATTTCCAATTAATGTGGTCTTGTCAAGACTAACAGGCCCAGCTTTAAACCTGTACATCCAGGAAGGATTATAACCAAAAAATAGAGTTTTTTGTTTGTACAAAATACTGAAGAATATTGGAAAGGTGAACACAAGTAGGTAATAGTGATACAGAAGCTGAAATTAGCTGAAGGTTATCCAGGGATAAAAACAATCCCAAAGCAGAAATGCAGCAAGTACTACATTTGTCTTAGCAAGAGTTGATGTGGTAACAAGGCTGAGAGATGGAACTACAGCTAATGGTAAGACTCAGGACAGATCACTACCAAGCCTGAAATAAACCCTCTACAAAGAGCCAGAGAACCTAGTACTGAAGAGATCAAACAAACTACTATCATATGGAATGAGAAAAAAAAGGGGGTTACAGCTTTAGAGAGCATATGGTGTTAGAATAATAGCTTACTAAACTTCACCACACTGGAACCTGCCATTCTTTTGACCCTGAAAAGGAGAAGTATATTTAATCTCCTTTAGACAAAGTATATTTGTCTATAACATCCTTGCTAATTGTGTCTTGAAATTCGACACTATCTTAACTGTTCTACTGTTTGTATTTTCAGAGATCTTGGAACCTTTTGCTATCTATGTAATTGCTTTCAATGTTATGTATAAACAATGTTAAAAGATGATCACTGTAGAGTTTGTTGTTTTGTTATTTTTTTCTGCAGAATTTAGTTTCATACTGCACAGTGTATTAGAACTCAGGAAAAAAAATGTCTTTAGGCATGGCACCTTCCAGAAATATTAGACAATTGAACTCCACAATTACCCTTTATTCAAGTGGCCAGAAGAGCCATGAATTTTAAACAGCTATTTTCTTTTTCTTTGGGACCAAGCTCAAACCATTTCAAGTGCACTGTAGCTGGTGTAGACCATCTTGTGGTAACTGTCAGCTATAGAAATGAGTAGTGGTTAAAATTTTCTCCTCTGTTACCCAAGCTGAAAACAGTGCAGCTGCATTCTCCACCCCCACCCCAAGACTATCTTTTTGTGTCAGAACTTGTCCCACTCTTTGTCTGTTCACACACAACCTGTGATATGGAAACATGAGCTTGGTGCTCATTTTCTAATTAAACCTCTTTTATCTGGTCCAAAGTTGCTTTCAGCACCTTTTTTGGCAGAAAACTTTAATTACTATCAATCATAGGCACAAATCCAAAATATAAAGTAAACTTCATTAAGATTTGAATAGCTAGAATAGCTAGAGTTAGGGCACACTGTTGCTTCCTAGAAACAGGATCCAAATGTTATGCACCACACAGGGGAAAAAGAAAAACAACTAGATCAAATAAAATATATATTCATAAATACCTCCTTGAATGTATCCTTCATCTCTGGTGTAAGGAAGACAGGTTACACCACCCATTTTTAGAGTCTGTGTTGTAGTTTTCTTTTCTCTAAATTAGTAGATAATTTCCAAAGCTGGCTGTCAGCTCTGTCCTTGTAAGTGTGAAAGTGGTATGAAAAGAAAGCTTGACAGTAGTGCTGAAGAAAATGTGCCCACATTTGTTGCTAATTATACTTCAATTATGAGGCTTTCACCACTATTATTGTTGAGGCCCCAGGAAGACCCTCAAACACAAAAGAGACCTCAAACATTTCCTGACAGAGCTTACACTTCAAATTCATTGACTTCAGGATGACTTCAGTGGAGGTACTCATAAATTGTGCAAATCAGTTAAAAACGCCCAAGAAGTAAGGCTGCAGTTGATAAACTTCTTTTTCCTTTTTACTTTCCATCAGTTCATGTCAGGTGCTTAACATTAGAGGTCACAGTCACAGTCACAGTCACATCATGTCTTATTTCCTGGATGTAATTTTTGTCTTTCATCAGAAACTGAGTATTCGATGAAGCTTATAATGGCACAAATAATATTCTGATGTTTTTTGAAAAGATAATTAAAAGAATGGTACAATGACTTTTACAAATCAAGAAACAGATGTACTGATATAATTGTGAATCAAATTACCTCTTGGCAAGCAAATTTAAAATGGTGAAACTTTATATGAACAAGTACTTAACATATGTATTCAGAATATCTATGAGGTAAGCTGGTATGTGTTTTCATTACGTTTCATTGTTATAGGAAATTAAAGTCACTTTTTGAGAAAAGGAAAGAAACAAACCACAATGACGTGTGTGAAATAATCCTACCCATAAATACAAGAACAATGGAAGAAAATAAGGCAGGATACTCTGAGTTTGTATTATGCACTGGATTCCATCACTGCTTTACTGAAATTTGTGTTTCTAAGCCTTTCTTTGGTTTCTGTTATACTGCATGCATCATCTCTAAACCCATATGCTTCAAAGGAAATATAGGCTGGAAATGTTGTATAGATAACATCTTGAAATTTAAATTACTAGTTACACTGCAGAGAAAGGAGTCCCAGTGGTTCAGCTGTGGTTGGGTTAAGTGGTTGCCAGTGTTGTAATGTCAGGCCATGTATCCCTGTCCATATCCTCACCTGAGGGGTTATATTTTGCTGAGGGAAATAATTTTCATTATTACAAAATGCTATAAACTCATATTGTTTATATGTATGATATAAATTTAAAGAAAAATTATTCAAAAAATCACAGCTGCTTTGACAAACACTTTCTTTGAAATAGGTGATAATGTTTTTTGGGGGCTTTTTGGGATTTTTTTGGTTTTATTTTAGAGAGAGAGCATGCTACTTAAACTTGATAGAAGAGCTTTTATGATGGGTCATTGATCATATGGAAATGTGTGTGTCTTGGTTTGGAAAGACAGATGTCTGCTAGGGAAGGCAAAAACTCCCCTTGGAATGGAGAATGCAAACCCCCTCCCCCCGAATGATTATAATTTTGAAATTAAGGGGTTCTCGGGCAAGGATATGATGGGTAGGAATAACAGTACTTTACTAGTATGTGTACCAAGGCAAACAAACAACAACAACTATGGCATTAACAACACAACAGCCTTCTTGGCTGAGATGGGAAGGGATGGAGGAAAGGCTTTGCTTCACAAAATCCTGGGGCAGTCTGATCACGGTGCTGCTGCAGGACTCTAAGGAACACAAAGCTGGAACGGCAGGAATGAGCAGAAATCCCTGGCTGGAGGATGAGATTATCAGAACCTCCGTGGTGGTAGCTGGAACCGGGGCCACAGCATAGCCAAGACCCAGAGCAGGGCTGGAGAAAAGGTGGGGCGGGACAGGGCAGGCCCAGCTCCAGCAGGGCAGGAGAAGGCGAGCTCGGGATTCCTGGACACACGAGCATCTGCTGGTGGTAAATCCCTAGGACTGGACTCCGGTGGTGACAGTGAATTCTCCCCACAGCAAGCAACAACTTGACCTTCCTCCTTCCAACGCTGAGAGCGAGAGAGAGCGCAACTGCCCCCGGGACTGTCCTTTTCCTGCCCCCAAAACCCGCGGTGTCTTCCCTCTCCGAGAGGAAGTCCTAGAGAAAAAAGTGCAGCCAGGTGCTACACTCCTATCCTTTGGACACTGTTTTGCTTAAGTACCCTTAAGTACCCAGTAGTTAGTTTTCTAGGAACTTAGGGGAAAAAAAATCAGTAAGTAAAAAAGAAGTATATCTAACCCCCAACAGTGTACTAATGGTATTTTGAAGCCCAAGTATGAATCTCACACTCAACTGCTTTTAATACTTTTAATAACTCATCTACTTTAGATACTTTTAAGACTTGTCACGTTTCTGAAGCATTTGCCCATGAATAAAGACAAAATAAGTAGAAAATGATTTTATATAATTTGCAGCTGCATTTAACAAACATGAATGAAGAAGAATGCAAAATAGTAAGACTATTGATACTGTTCATACACATAAATACTCATATTTCAGAAATAAATGTCCGACCAAACGAAATGTTAATACAGTACAAACTCTCACTAAGGCAAGCCATGTATTCTGTCTTCCAAATAATGCAATTTGCATTCATGAACACTAGCAGGGCCTTGAGGAAGCAAGAGTAGGAACACAATGATCTCCTCCTGGGTACATCCCACTGATTAACCAGTTGCCTGCTTCAGTACTTCCTGGACTGCATGTGGTTCTGTGTGGGATTTCCTGAGGTTGAGAAAGGAAGTTTCTAATTGTTATCATAAGCTTAAATAACTTTCCCTTCTTCCTTTTCTGGCCACAGGGCAGCTGTATGTATTGTTTATGTAGAAATACATCTGGGATCAGAATGCCAGAGGATTAACTGGATTAGGGAAGACAGCTGAAGACCTAGCACTGGGTATCTTCTAACAATTTGGTTAAATAAAGCCTTCATATAAAAAAGTCTAACCACACATTTTTGACAGCATTATGCATAAAACCTTATGGCAGCAAAAAGCTACTTGAGAACATTTCTTTCATTGATACCAATATTGGAAATATATATCATATATAGATATAGACACAGAAGAGGTGTTTTCAGTTCATTGTCAGTAAATTTTTATGACATTGAGGTAGCCTAAAAAGAAAAATGCATGTTTAAGAAATTTGTACTCTTCCCCATAAAGAGATATTTTGCATTCAGAGAGGAAGATGAATTCAAGGATCCTTGTGAAAGAAAGTATTAAAGATACAAGTTTGTATCCCAAGCTACCTTGCAATTGTGAGAAGAGGAAAAAAAAAAAAAGTAGGTTCAATTGCTTGTTCTGTTTTGTTAGGATATAACAAAACCTGGAGAAGTATCTAGGAAGTTGTTCTGCAGAGAATGAAATATGGTCATCTTTCTCTGTTGTATATCAAATTTACAAGCTGCTGGAGAGTGAATACCAAGACTGTCCAAAACTATCATTCAATAGAGAAGTTCTGAAAATCAATAAAGAGAATTAGGAGAATGCCACATATATAAAGAAAGAATTTGAAATAAAAGCATTTAGACAGCTTCTTGAGAGCATGCATGTTTAAATCAGGCACTTCTCTTGGTACAATCTGATTTCAGAGTCAACACATTTCTAAGTGGCTTAAAATATTTTGCCCTTTCCATAAGCCTAAGAAGTCCCTGAAGGATTATGAAAATCTAAATTCTATTTCTTCTGACCAAATGTTTGAGGAACAGGAGGTGGGCAAAAGTCAAAATCCTAGATGTGACATTTATCTCTTGACACTTGCATTGTGAACAGCTTTGGGAGCTAAATCCAATTCTGAATGTCTTATCTCTCCATTTTAGGATGAGTCAAACCAACACATTTAAATTTGGAATAGAAATTGTATTAGATGAATAAAAATTCCCTATAGTCATTAATATCTGACCAGCATAAGTTAGAGCGTTATTTTCCAGTAAAAAATTCAGACTGGAGACCAAGATTCTATAGGAAAGATTTCCCTGTATGTTCAAGGTCAGGAATTATGCCAGGGACATGAAAAGAATTTTAATTATAAAAACCTAAACCAAATATTTTTTTTTAAATCAATCTAATTTCAGATGCTTCAGAAGAAAATCCTGTGAATCTAGCCTTCCTCTGAAGTGCAAACTACTGTATCTGAAAGTCTCAAAACCAATTACAAATATTCAATTTGAGAGAGTAGTAGGAACTGATTGGATTTTTCTTATAGCTTCATTAATATTTAGCCTTTTACAAACCAGTATGAGTTCATTGTTAACTTCTATAGATACACATCTTTCAATTATATATCACAAATCCTTACCTTATTGTGATATAGTCTGAGTAGCTGTTTTGTTCCTGCCTTTGCACCAGCATTCAGGGGTTAACTCAGGTAAGCACTGTGCACAGTCATAAAAAGTAATTTAAATTGTGTATGATATTCTTCCACGGGTGCTAAATTACTATATTCATTTTTATTCAATTAAACATGGAAACTAAAACAATCCTTCTAACACATGCTGCTTATTGCTAATTTAGAATTAGAGATGATAAAATGCTTCCAGTGAGATTTCCTATATCCTTCCTGTGATATTTTCTGATCTAAAGCTCTTGTGATAGATTGATATGTATGTCTGTTGGATATGTGAATTTGACATAATTTTATAATCTCTTATGTATTATATATGAACTGACCTTTGATAGCCTTGTGTACCAAACTGACTTTAACCCCAGTGTGTCCCTGGGTTGTCCACAACCTTGAGAGAAACTGACTTTGGCCTAGGAAATTCTATCACGGTGTGGTGGCCATGGTATGAGCTGCCCAAAACAAGAGAACCCCCATGACACCTTCAACAGGAATAACTTTCTTTTTTGTACTAACTCTGGTGCAAGTGGAAAATGCAATTACTTGGGTCACCTTGGGATAGCTACTACAATGTAAAGTCTGGCTGTAAAGTGAAGAAGAAATATAGCATGTTCTTCTTCCTTGTGTCATTTGGAAGTGATCATTTTTGTCACGATTATCTGATGCAAGCCTCACAGAGAATACCCTCAGAGATCTGGGGAAAAAGTCCTAAAAGACATTTGCTTTATGCTGAATTTTATTCCCTGAGTTCTCAGCAAGCTTGTGTGAGATATACTGCTAATTTGAGAATGAGTATTCAAGGAACACTTTAAGGGAGACTAAAAGTCGTTGGTGGGATCATGAACAGCAGTGGTAATTTTGAAATGACAAATGACCAGGAGACAGATGTTTTCTGTATGGCTACAGTCTATCCATATACTCACTTGGAGAGTGTGTTTTGCCTTTTAAACTTTCCTTAAAGTTTAGGAAAGATTTAGGAAAGATAGGAAAAAAATCAAATCTTCATCCTCATATTTCTTTATTCCAAGAATTTCTTAAAGACTTGCCCTTTTGATCCTGCCTGATTCATCTGTCAATTCCTTTAGAGACATTTGGTTCCTAAAATGACTTTACAAAACTTAGCCAACATAAGCAAAGGAAGAATAAATGGTAAAAGGGAGCCAAGGATAAATTTCCCTCTCCATTCCTTCCCTTGTGCTGGAGTGAGCTGCTAGATTCTAAAGTTCTTTGATGATATTTAAATTTGTACCAAGGACTGGCCTCTCACCTAGACATCTAAGGAGCATTTCTGAAATCTAACCACAGCTTCTACATTTCAACAAATGCTTGTCCCCAGGAAATACCTGAAGTGTAAAAGATGCAAGACTGCTGTTTGCTTTGATTCTGACTTTGCTCTGTTGTAAGTTCCAAGTGGTTTTCTTTGAGCATTTTGTTTCCTTTGCTTTTAAAAGTGAAATGTGAGAAGTATTTGGGATTCTTTTTTTCTGTTTTAGAATGTAAACTCTCAGTCCAAACTTTGAAAGAGTTCTTGCCAAGCTGTAGCTAAGTTAAACTCAATGATGATGAAATAATCTATTCTGTGTCCACAGCTGACATTAGTAGAGACATGAAACTTACCCTGTTTTGTGCAACTGAGAACTTTCCTTGCCTACAATACTCCGGCTCTAGGAAAATTATTCTTTTCCTGTATTTCCTGTGTGTCTTATGTGGCCTTGATTATATGACATCCTTACCTTTATTGTTTATTTTATATACCAAGAGTAATAGATCAGATTCCTGTTTTAATATATATATATATTATTAGAATATGTAGCTACAAGGAAAAAAACCCACTACTATTATGAAAACCACAAATAGAGTAATAATATTCCTATTAGAGTTCATAAAAGACTAGTCATTGACTGTTTAAATGTATAAAAACCTGACAATAAACATATAATGTTTAATAAGCATCTTTCATTATTAGGCTATCAGAGTCTGGAAGCAATCCTAAAATACCTTAAAAAAATCTTCTAGAAAAAAACATCTTTTTCAGTGAGTTTCCCAATCACTCCTCTTATTGTTGTCACCAGAAAATTCCACTGGCAGCACAATAATTGCCCCCAGAACAACAGATTGGAATCTTTATTTGAAAATCAGGAATAGTGTGAGGATTACATGGACAATTTAAGCATATATCTATAAAAATAATCCTTTTGTGGAAGAACATTATAAAAATAATTGCAAAAAATACATGAACCTATTCAGCTTCTGTTTAAAAAGAAGTTAAACTAGGCATGAAAACCCTATTAAAAATTTACAAAGTCCTACTTTAAGTCCTATAATTAGCTATTAAAGCCAGGCTAATAATTGATGCAACTTCCATGTCATTTTATAGCTGTTTACTTTTTTTTTCCAATTCTAAGCTTTTGAAAAATTAAAATTATTTATTTATATGATTGCTTCAGCATTTTATGTCATGATTATGGCCAATGCTTTAAAAATATGTCAGGTTTATTTTTTTCTTGTTCGTAAGGAATGTTATATTTGCTTAATAGCAGACTAAAAGTTGTCATATAGGCAAGAAAATGTCATATACAGTAAATGTTTGCCCAGCTTCTTTAAAACAAGTTAAATGTTGTGGCAGATTAGCTGGCAGTATCATGGCACTATTAACAGAAAAATGTCTACAGGACAGAACAAATGCATTTATGCAGGTAAGATTCTCTGCATAAACCTAGCAACATTCTTACAAAGACAAAAGGAGTAATGTATATTAATGGTGTTAGCTGTTATCTGTGCCCACATCCTTGTCTGAGACAGTCTTTTATATGGAGTTTTCCTTCAGAAGAGGAGCCATGCTCAGCAGCTGAAGTCTTCAGGTTGTGAGATGATTGCCTGTGTCCTCAATGCTTCTTTTTTGATATCTGATCAAATGAAAATACCTCATTCAATACCTGATAAGAATAATTAGTTACCTGCAGTTTGAAGATGCATAAATATAAGGTTTATTTTTTGTTTGGACATTTTACAGACTGCTTAGTTTTGTTGGCAGGATGGATAGACTCAGTATGTTAGAATAGACAGGGCTGGACCACAAGTACCAGCAATGGGAAGTTACCATCATACAGGAAAAGCATCAGAAAAAAATGCCCTGAGACAGTTTTGGTCCATGCCAAATGGTTTGTACAAACACAGTGCCCAGGTATGAGCTGGAAGTAGCTTATGCAGTTTATTTAAAAATGCTGTTTTGGCTAATAATTTAGTGCAGTGACAACAATTTTTATCACCACCTCCTCAATCTTTACCCAAAACTCCTGAGTAAAAAATCCAACTGATGCCCTGAAAAAGATTGATTTTTAATATAATTCAGGATGCTAAAACTTGTGCCAGAAAATCTGTTTAGAAAAAGCTCTCTACTAGTCATCTTCATATTTCTCTTCAGCCACTTCTGAATTTCAGTAATAATCTTATTTCATATTTGAAAAACTCCTTTAGTTTCTTTTTCATATCTAAAGGTAGATGCTATTTTAAATTAATGTTTAGACTATGCTTCTGTTTAATATCTAAAAACATATTTCAAGACATTCTTTTTTATGAAAATCATTATTTGATATATGCCTAAGAAGAAGGAATATGCACTGAAAATATTTTTGACATAAGATTTTTTTTTTCATTTCCTTATGGTGGCTCTTCAGCTTA
The DNA here is from genome assembly GCA_013389925.1 of Aegithalos caudatus. Lineage (NCBI taxonomy): Eukaryota > Metazoa > Chordata > Aves > Passeriformes > Aegithalidae > Aegithalos > Aegithalos caudatus. The sequence goes on from WEIU01019359.1 coordinate 19,081, forward strand.
CTAATGCGTGTTTTCAAAGCGTAACAGTCAGATCCACCGAGGTCTTGTCTTTTACAGCAGACTGAACCTGGTCCTCACTCTGAATGCTTCCAGATATTTATGTGGATTCTGAGTAGAAGTCCAGCCTTTCTGTTTTATTTTGTGGTTGTTTAATTTGTGGACATGTGTTGAATTCATATACAGCTAGTTTTAAATTCATATGTAAAAATATTTCATTTAATATTTTTTCAGGGATTTTCCACTCCCTTGGTAGGCATTAGTATCAAAATCCCTAACGTTAATTTTTTTTTACGGGATGCAAATGTTATTTCAGTACTGTTATTTCAGTACTCAAATGTTCACTTCCCCTGAATNGAATTTCACTCAGAAATCCAAAACTCAAAACAAAATCAGAAAATTCAAAAGGGAAAAGTAACATATGAAATCTCATGGACTAAGTAGTCTGATAAAGACAGGGTTCTTTATATGATAATGTTATCTAATGTAATAGTAAGCAATAACTGATATACAGAGACTCTAGTTTATTTCACCCCATGAGACAAAATGAACATGGGGATTTTTAAAGAA
>WEIU01019361.1:0-24442 GCA_013389925.1 Aegithalos caudatus
ATAAAGCAAATCAGATGTTTTTTGCTTTAATCTCCTTGGTCTTGCTGGTATTCAATTTTTTTTTTAAGTGATCATCAGGAACTCATTTAAAGTCCAGCATTTTCACAAAGTCATTACAAATGTAACCTCCTGTAGCTAAAACGCATTTCTTTCTATCCCAACCTTACCATGAGAACTCTTTTCCTTGCCATTTTCTTTTTACAAAACCATGGGGTTTCTGCAGAAAACTTTATGTTTTGTCCTATTACAAGCTGCATAACAGAAACTTGCTTAGGCAGATAAATTACATCTAGGGGCCAATTCAAGCATACAATACCAGCTGACAAAACAGCGGATCAGAAATTTGGAAAACTCTGTTTGGAGTAACTTAACCTCTTGATATTCCATGAAGATGATATACTTTCTGAGGCCCCTAATAGCATTTTCAGGAAGTTCAGTGCTGCAGAACCAGCCACTTGCTGATGTCATTTTCTAAAAACACCAGGGCATGATTACAGGACACAGGGCTGCATAATACTGCAGGAAGTCAGAACAAGACACACATATACACAACCCACTGCATATCATATACACATATTACCTTGGATTTTAGGAGTCACTGACTTCAAGTCACCTACATTTCCTACTTAACTTGAAATGACATAGCACTGTAGTACTTGCTGCAACTATACCCTTAAAATGCCTGTGGCTGTCTTTATTCTGGTTAGTAAAGAATGTAGAAAGCTCTCTTTTTTCTGAAAGGCACAAAATTAAGATTTCTCAAAGCTTGGGAGAGAAGTATCCAATTAGTTCACCACAAAACTGAAAAGCCACTTAGGAATGGTTGCAGAATTATTGGTTGTAAAGTGAGGAAAAGAGGTGAACTACATCAAGGGGAAAGTAAAAGAAGTGGCTTAGAGAATTAGAGTGTCTGTCTTTAGGTGAAAAAAGATCATGGGTATATCTCTGAAAGCACTTTCAATGTCTAGCCAGAGTTTGGTTTTGTTTCTCACACCAGTGAAAAGGAGATCGTGATACACAAAAGAAATGAGGTAATCAAATAACTTACTAAATAAATAATTCTATAAGAACATTCCAGAGTAGGCAAAGGGATGAAGGATTTGTCTTGAAGATGGAGCAGAAAAAGAAACTGAATAATCATCCTAAAGACAAGGTAGAAAGAAAATCATATTGCTTAATAATGTAACTTTGCATTATAAAAATATGGTCACCCTGGTCCTGTTACATTCATTTTTGTTACATTTTTTTCCTCAAATCCAACTTAATAAAATAGATTGACAGTCACTAAAATACCAGGTAAAAGATAAGTGACAACTAAATTGCACTACAGAAGTGATTTCTTTATCATTTGTGACTTCTAGAGACACAAAGGAAAAGCCAAATAATTTAGACCAGTAACAACTATGCAGTCTCATTTTTTTATTTTATTTCAGTCTATATAGCTATGGTAAAAAAATATGAAAACAAAAAGCCATTCATTTAATTGCTTCCTGCAGATCCTAGAATTACTTGGCTGCTAGAAACAATAAACTTGACTTAGCAGAGTTCTTTACCAAATGTTAGAAATTTTCCCCAGTTACACTCCACATTACTCTTACACACCATTTCTTTTAAAATATGAAATATAAAAAAATCTGTTATTTATACCTCTTAAGAGAACTTAGCCTCCAAAGAACAGAGGACAGTACAACTAAGGATTATGAGCACACACTGAGCTCTAGCATCCAAGTTTATGCAAGGTCAACAAAATTGCACTTCAAGACATGCTCAACTCAGAAAGGTATTGGCCTCATTAATTTTAAAAAATAATTTATAAATGCTGCTACCCTAAGTTTTTTTTCTGATATTACTTTTTTACTGGATCAGTTTGGTTAAAAGCAAAACAACATTTAGTATCATAAATGTTAGCTACAGTCAGTACTTAATAAAATGTTCAATACTCTAATACAGACGATATCTGTGCTTACAGATTTAAGTTATTAACAGTCTTTTAGCACAGGTAAAGGCATATCTGTGGTATACAGAAATGTAAAAGTGAAATGGAAAGCCAAATTCCCCTTCAAAGATACCAAATATCAGTACTGAATATCCAACCTTCCCTGAGCTCAAGACTGAGAAAAATCAAATAGTAAGTGATAGCTTTCAATAAGCAGCATGCAACAAATGTTAATTGAGAAAAATATAAAATAATCAGTAGTAGTAAGCAAAATAAAAACATCATGTTGTAATGGAATTATTTTTGAAAAAGCTCTCTACTACAAATTGTGAAAATGAAATGCCCTAAAATGTACATGAGATTAGCTCACTGTGGAGAATGATTGCAGCTGAGCTAATATTGTCACTTAAAGCTAGAATTAAATATTTTTGCTATGTTCTTAATTAAAACACTCCAGTATTTGATAAGAAACCTGGCAGTTTTAAACTGTTTATTAAGATAGGTTAGTTCTGTTATAGTTGGATTTTTCCTCTTTCTCTCTTTTTCAAACAGATTATCTTTCTCAAAAAAAAAAGGATCTAAAATTTGCAGCTGCCTTTGGTCTGAGGCCCAGTGCTACTCGATTTAGGTTCTACAGCTAGAGAGACTCACCTTAAAATAATCAAAAAAGGTATATTTTAATAAATCATAGTCAGAGAAAATAAAAGGGGAGGAAGGGAAGCAGTGCACAGCTCAGAAAAACCCCACTGAAGTCACAGTGTGGCTGCACGTCCTGAGTATTGTGTCAGAGCTGACATTTCATGTGAGCAGGAGATCCACAAAACCAATACTACAAGACCAAGTACTGTACAAGGAGTTTCATTTCTCATTAAACTGATGGTCTGCAAAGGTAATGGAGCTCCACCTCTTTTCTAGAAGTTAGAACAGAATGAATAGGCTACAACACATTGCAACGTAATAATGACAGGTAGAAACAAAATGTACCCATTATAGGTAGTCTGGACTGTTAATAGACAATGTAAATATCATTCACGAGCTCCTTACTGAGACCTTGCATTACAGATGTTATCAAAATCCTTATTCATCTTCATAAGCGGGTGTAGCTTATCCTTGTCATAAGTGTCTATTCCATTAAAATTTCTGCACTAAAGGATTTTTTACTTTCTTGGACCCAAGGTAGATCTTCTCAATAATTAAATACTGCACTTTCTTTGACTCTCTTTCCATAATTTTCTATTGCTTCCCCTAGCCATAGATATTAAATTATTTTTTAATGTCATTTGAAATTGAGACTGCAGATAAACTTAACTTCAGTTTCTACCTGAAAACTGGAGCAGCCATGAAATGCTGATCCACATGCTTAATACTATGTGTAGATGAATAAAATTATTAAAAGAGCAGTTTTATGAAGAAGAAATTAATTTATTTGTTCTAAACTATGATCTCAAGAATCATAGAAAGCATACCATGAAATGAAAGCACAGGAAACAAAAACAAAACTACTGAGATTAGTTTTCAGACTGACACTGGTTTTACTTTACAGCTATAAGGACTATTAATGTGGCAAAAAATGCTGGAATGGGAGTAGGAAGATCAATATAAAACCTTATTCAGATGCAGTTCAAATCCTGTAAAATTTAAATCTTTAGTTAATATGTTAAAAATAATGTAGGGTACCTCTAAAGTCCTTTGCATCCTTTTCTAGCACCAGGGAAAGTCACTGTGAGGCCTTTGCAGTCATGCATGGAAAAGAATACTGATTCAATTTTAAATTCAACCTGCAAATTTATTATACAGAGTATTAAATGTATTCATTAAGTAAAGAATATAATAATACTTATCAACAATTGCAGGGGGTTTGCTACTGTGGTGGTCAAAAATGAGAAAAAATATTAATTTTTTTATGCCTTATAAAGAATTTTGAAAGGTTTCAAGACACTGTTGTCTGAGCATGAACAAATCTGCACACAGCTTTATCAGTCTGACTCTTGGATACCAACACAATTTAAATACTGTCTCTACACAATTATTTTAATATTTCTTACTGCCTTTAAATATGTCAGCAGGTGAAAAATACGTTAAAAAGTTAAAACACTTCCCTTTTACTTGAGAATCAGGTAAAATACTTTGCTTTCAAATATGCTTAGTCTCCACGGGTCCAAGTGAAGGACTTTTAACACATCTGGCCTAGAAATCTATCAACTTAGGTACTCAGAAATAGAAACAATCAAAACCAGAGGTTGCACTACAATGATGTGTCATAAGTGTTGCAGCAGAAAAATAGTGATAATCTCAAGAAATGGGCAGTTTTCAGCTTTTCCAAAAGATATATAATTGACTGACTTTAATGTTACACTGTCGTATTTTAAATTGCAATAAACTACCATCAGTGCTGTTCTCAGTGTCAGTTGTTCATGATCCAGCAATTAAAGAAGAATCATTTTACAAAGATATAAACATGAAACAGATGGACATATATTTTCATTTTTAAATTCATGCTGCTCTTTCATGTTTTTCATCTCAGGCTTTTTCCTCTCTCCTCTTTTTCGTTCTTGTTTTGGTCTCTTTTTTCCTCACTGTTCACACCCTGACATCCCCAACTGCAGTCCCAAAAGACTGAATCCTACGCTGCCAGCTCATACTGGCATTGCTCCCAAGAATGGAAGGAAACGGACACAGGAAAACACTTTCAATGCTACTGCCATTGGTAATACAACAGAATAAAGGCCTTATATGTGGGAAGCACATGTATAAATTTCATAAAGAATACATACACAAATCCTGCATCTTCAGACCCAAGTAGCCTCTTGTTCGCATTTCTTACTCAGAATAAAATGCATTCTCCAAGCCTCCTATAGAGCGTGTGTAAACCACACTAAAAATCCTCTTTTTTTTTCCAGAGTAAGAGGCTTGATAGAAAATAAACCCCCAAATACATATGTATCTCTGAAAGGAGAAAACAAGGAAGAGGGAAGTAGGATATATCTTTACTGTGTCTGCTGGCCTGGAAAATAAATACCGCTGTTGTGCAACTCTGCAGCTGCTCACTCTCTCAATTTGTTGTTTTCGTTCTGGTTTTTATGATTTAATCTCATATCCTTACAGTTAATCTGAAAAGGGTTCAGGCAGCTTTATTTATTAGTCTTCCTTCAGATCATGAGCTTACAGATCATGATCTTTTCCTATACCAAGAACCAATTCTCTTTCTGTGACAAGTCTCACCCTCTGATAGATGTAGCAGGAATAAATTGACTCATGACACATGAAAATTAATATTCTCACAATATTTTCCCTTCCTTTTTTTTATTGAATCTCATGAAAAAATATCCATAAGGATGTTTTTCTTCCCCTAATATAATGCATGAAAAATATATGTTGTAAAATTAAAATCATCATTTTCAAATTTTGAATAATATTTTGGATTCATAAAATGCAGATTAAGGAAAAAAATAATAATTTTTTTAAACCTTGAAAAATTCACATCCACCTGAACTACATAACACCATTTCAGATATATATTAATAGCTGTGTCATCATAACCTTGCTTTGGGAAGATGCATGAGTCGTTTACTACTTTTAGAGAGCTATGTATATGTACAGAATAAAGGTTTGTGAAGCAACACCTCTGGAATGTAACCAAATATTTACAGTTTAAAACACTGAGTTCGTATGTGGAAAATTACTGAAATGGCTTTACAATGGATCCTACTGAGACTAAGAAAAATTATTATTTTAAAAGCTAAGTATGGCTACACTGCATAAAGATCTAAATTCGGGCAAAGAGAATGACAAATAAAAAAGCTTCTTATCAGCATTAGGCTCCTTGTTTCCCAGATTTTAATTTTAGGATGTTGAACACACTTTAATAGGACATTACAAACATGGGCTTTGGAAGAAAGAAACCAACCATTTCACAAGCTGATTGCCGGCTGCAGAATGACTGAAAAAGATATATTATGTCTGTTCAAATGATTTTCCTGCTAGAAATAAAACACATATTGTATTATGAGTAGTGTAGAACTTGGGAACAATAGACTACATGAAAGACCTTGATGGAATTAAAATAAAATCAGACAGACCCCTTTGCCTAATCCAGAATTAACGTGAGTCTGCAAATCAAAGAACTGCAGCTATAAATCTACCATCTGTGCTCAGCAGACCTCAGAACAGACCTTCGGAGTCTATGGATTACTTAAAATAATATTTCACAATTCTTGGATTCACATCATTTCAGGGAAATGAAAGCAGTTTTCAGGGAATCTAGTGTTACACTGTACCAGCATTCATATAACCTGCACATAAGGTTAAGCCTGTGAAAACCACTACATATGATTACAGTTCAACTGTGCTTAGCTAGAAACCTCCATGTGGGACAAATTACATTAGTCTCACCTCAAACAATAGCAAATACTCCATGGTCATTTAGTGAATCACACACTAAATGTGCCTGAATCACACACACAGGGCCTGCTGCCCCTGCCTTACCCACAGGTTTACTATATAAAAAGCAGTAAAAGCGCCATGGGCCAGATTGTAAATACCATGGTAAAGAATTTAAACTGAAAGAGGGTTTAGATAGAGAGTTTAGGCTAGATATATGGAATAAAATATTTACTGTGAGGCTAGTGAGGCACAGGAACAGGTTGTCCCGAAAAGCTGTGGATGGCCCCATCTCTGGAAATGTTCAAGGCAAGGCTGGATGGGGCTTTGAGTAGTGGTCCAGTGCAAGGTGTCCTTGCCCATGGCAGATGGGGTGGATCTAGATGATTTTGAGGTTGCAGCCTAAATCATGCTATGGTTCTATAATATGAACTAGAAAAAAAAAGGTAATGAAAAACTGTTCTGCTCTTGGTCAGCACAACTTACTTCTAAACTTTTTTTTTTTTTTTTTTTTTTTTTTTTTTTTTTTTTTTTTTTTACATTTTACTTTTTTCTGTAATGGATCCAGTATAATAAATGTCATTGGAGAATGTGCAATCCAAATTGTCCCAGGCTTTTTCAGGCAACAAATTACAGATCAGTCCAAGAACTCTAATCAGGTACCTATCTATCTGTTCTAAACAGGCTGGGATCTATCAATTGCAAATGGGACTGTTGCTTACATCAAGGAAACAGAATACTAGTCTAATGGTTGAAACAATAAAATTTTAATGAAGAATAATACTAGTAAAGAAAACAGGAAAAAAAATACTGTGAGTACTACTCAAGGGTAGAAAAACAAAAAAGCACAACCAGAAAAGACACTGTAAGGAATGAGACAGAAAGGACATTGATGATCTTGAGATTAAAGGAGAGAATGTTGCCCTTTACTCTGTGACCAGCATGTCTCCAGATGACCAAGATAAGATATATGATACCTGATTTAAAGAACTTCTAAGCAACGATTGCTGCAACACCCATGGAAACTACAAAAGGAGCTAAAAAACCTTTGACAAAAAGAATATATTTTACCTTTCTATTCAAATCACAACACAAATGTATAAAGTCTTAGCAATACCTTTCTTTTCACAAGTGGTTATTGTTTTTAACATTTTAAACTATTTCTTGTGTCAAAAGTAACATCCTTGGGATGAAAAATAGGATGGAAAATATGGTTCTCACTTTCCACTTACTTCCATCATCGTGATTGTGCAAGGCAAGCAACAACCATTTCTAAATACTTGAAACATTTTTGTCTGTTTCCTTATTATTTTGGACATTGAATGGCCAAGTTTTTCTCAAATAATTCCTTCATGTAGACAAATGGTCTAACATACTGGTTTGTTGCTCAATTTCTTCAGACAACTACTTTAAGAATAGAAAATGTCTTCCCTTCCTCTTTCTTCACCCCACTTTACTCACTGTGCATGATGCCACATGGTCTGGAATATCCCTTTGGTCAGTTTGGGTCACCTGTCCCAGCTTAGGGCAGGTGTTGAGTCTCCTCCCAACCTCCCATGCACCCGCAGTCTCCTCCCCAGGGTGTCAGTAGGAGAAGCAGAAAAGGCCTTGGCTCTGTGTAAGCCCTGCTCAGCAATAGCAAAGACATCTCTCTGTTATCAACCCTGTGTTCAGCACAAATCCAAATCATAGCTCCATGCCAGCCACTGTAAAGAAAATTAACTGTACCCCAGCCAAAACCAACACAAATGGTGAGCCTTCCCAGTATTATTGATGAGAATAGCAATGGCACCACACACATACAGATCCAAACTTAAAGTCTCTCCACACCACTGAATTCTGGGGCAGTCTTTCTCAGAGCTGTCGATATTCTGCTTTAAAAGCACACTTGGTCTGTAAGACTTTGAATGGGCATCATGGAGGAACTTTTTCATTGGGTCCAGAAAAAAAAAGGTCTATGTGGGGAACATTAGGGAAATTATTCAGAACTTCTATCCTTCAGTAGTATATAATATATATCAAATTCTAAGCATATTTCTATATGTTAATTAGGGAACATCAGTATTATTATCTAAATAAAACTTGAAGAGGTTAATGACTGAATAAACTATCTGAACTTAAGTACTATATTGAGTAGAAGTGATCACAATCAGCAAAATAGTTCCAACTTCAGGCACAAAGCCTACATTCTTCCTGTTGGAAAATATTACTCTACACTGTCCATGTTTATCATTTAACTCTACTTAGGGTAAATGCATATTGCATATCTCAATTATATATTTATTTATATATCACTCTCTCCTTCCTTCCATATTTCTGCATGCATATAATACAAAAACACTTTCAGAGTTAAACTGTTGCTGCTAACAAGGGTTTGGGATTTAATTTTATTATTACATTATCTATTATATAAATTACCTGGCAAAATTAAGAGGAAAAAGAAAACACAAAAGAATTAGTCTGTCTCTCCTGCTCCCTAGTGTTGGGTTAGGGTGCCAGTTGTGTTTTTCAGAGGCTACACGTGTAACTGAGTTGCACTCAGGACAAGTATAATAGCCAACATCAGAGCAAACATCTCTGACAAATAGTCAGAATAAGTTAAACAAAAAAGGTTGGATTAATTACATTCAATTTATTCTAATGTAAGACCAAAAATAGGAAATAAAATATGCTGGAAAAAGAGAGGTGAGGAAAAAGAAAAGCTATTTTAATACACTAAATGTAAAAGATACTATATGCACCTAACTAGTTTCAAGTTCTCAAAATAAATGCTGTAATGAGGTCATATCTGGGCAGCAGAAAAAAGCTGCCAGATTATACTGCTCTGGCTGCCAAATTCCAAGGCAGCTGGAGGTCTCTCACACGTGCATGAGGATATCATTTCCATGGAAACACCTGAGCAACTGCACTCTCATCTTTCCCTTTCCATATTTAAGTTTTATGCCAGTGTTGTTTATGAAAAAATTAAATTCATTCAACGAAAGAATTTTTATTTTTGTGCTTCCATAAAACCTAGCCACTGAGGTTGGGACTTATCTTTCAAAAGGTGCCTGGTATAATCACATCAAGAAAAAGGGATAGAAGTTCCTGCTCCAGTCTCTGGTTAAACAGACTCTTACTACATTAGGACTGATGGAGTTACAGTTTCAAACAACACAAGTAATGTTAATATAAACGAGGGAAGGAAAAAATATTCATACTAATGACAGTAACTGACAGCAGGAAACTGAGAAACTATGAAAAAGCTCAGGTCATTACACAAAGATTTCACTGTCCTCAATACTATAGACTGAAAGTACAACCAGATGTTTTAATTCAGTAGTCTGAACAGATGCTGTTTTCCATTAATCTGCCTTTTTGAGTCCTATTTTGGATTTGCTATAAAGTTAGTGACCATAAAAGAAATATTGTAAAATTCTGCACAGCACAATGACTGTAATTTGATGAAGTTGCAAGCACATGAACAAACTCTGTCACACTGTGACTGTCAAGTCCCACATTTTTTCAGTGAGAAGGAATGAGGAGCACACACTGGCTACAACCGTCTGAAACCAACAAAAGACTTCTCAGTGCTGTTTCAAAATGCTCAGTATGTATTTTATAGGCTACAGAATAAAAGTAAGACAAAATTTTAAAAGATAAAATCAAATTTGTGACATAAATTCATCGCATCTAATCAGGATAATCATTAAACACTTTCTTACCTGTCTGATGTGTCACTTGTTACATGATGCTTTACTGTTGAACCATTCTTAATTGAGTCTTGTCTTGTGAGCCCTTGAGACCTGTTTTTATCCAAAGCTTGTGTGGATATGTCACCTGGTGGTCCCTGGTACTGCGGATGCTCCTGCAGTTTTGCTTTTTTCTCTTGAGGTGCTTCCTCATTCCTCAGAGCTCTAATTCCTTCTTGGTCCGGCTGCTGTGGTGCGTGTGATCCGCTGTTATAGAACCAGGCTCCTGATTTTGTGAGGATTTCTTGTTGTTTTCGGCACAAGTTACATACCCACATCACCTGTTCAGACACATTTAAATGTAAAATCCATTAGCTTATAAACACTGTATACAACGTTTTCAGCAAGCACACATCAATGGACTGTTACCATTTCCAAAGGAAGGAATACTACAGTTTTAATTCTATTAAAATTACAATATCTTAGCTACAATACAATAAAATATATCTGTACAACCTTGGAGTAACTAGTTTTGGAAAAAATACAAACAAAAAATACTTTTAGCCTTTTTTTTCATTATTTTTTAATTATTATAAAACAACAGAAAGTAGCAATATAAATGAAAATGTTTAAATTGACTGACATTCCAATGGTAATAAATGTAAGTTTTGAAATTTATATAATTTGAGGATGATAAAAAAATTAATTTAAAAAATCATTAAACTTTTATTCCATTTTAATTCCCTCACTAAGAGTAAGGAACTTTAGAAAAGGTCATCTGCTGTTGCAAAGTCATTTTATAATCCTCAAAAATGCTCTGCTGATTTACTTCCATGGTGGTCTATACCCAATGCTTACATGAAGATGCTGACTTCAACAAGTGACTTCAATTTCAGAATAATTTTAAATTAAAGCCGTTCTATAACTAAAATAGCACAATGTATAAGGTGGTGGTTCTCTCCACTTCACACCCACGATTTAACTTTCATTACATGTTTACTAAACTATTAAAATAATTACAGCTTCCCAGTTGTGTGATCCTGCATATAGTAATGAGATTTTTTTTTTAATATTCTAAATTTTAATATTTTTAATATTCTAAAATGTACTTCTTTGCAAAGCTTGTGACACCTTAGTCACATGGTAGTTCAAGAAATCAACAACACTAACTATCTGTAAGTTAATTTCATAATAACATTCAGTTATTATGTTATATGAGAATAAACCAGAATGCAATGAATCAAATACAACATACCAGTCATGAACCCATTGGACAATTCAAACTGATTATTGTGTTACCCTAAAATTTGGATTGAATGTAGTATTAATTCACTGCAAGTTTCATCCTTCACTCCCTAATCTTCATTTTTCTCAAGCCTTAGCTTCTTTTTCTTTCTCTTCCTATTATATATTTTTGTCTAAGTTCACGGACAAAATTGTACCAGTTTTACAATATGTTCCTTAAATGTCTATGCTCAGCCTTCAATCTAGTTATCATGTCTCCAGTTCTAATTCTACAGCAAGCTGCCTTTTTTCAATGGTTTAGAGTATAGGACATGCAAAGCCTTACATCAACGTTCATCACTCTTTTAAATACAGCCAGCTCCATGGAATCACATGGAAGATGTAGTTTCTACCTCCGCAATACATTTAGGTCAGTCCTCCAGAAAAGATTTCAGAAGTTGCAATCTGTATCATGCTTTCATTCTCCAGGCTGTTATCTAATAGATAATTTGGGCCAGGCTCTCTAGTCAAGCCTCACAAAAAAATCTTTCAATGACAGCTTCATATAGAAGGTTACTTGGATGCAAGTTTGAACCTTGTCACAAACTAAAGTCACCAACTGCCTCATTCACAAACTGTTGAGCTGGGGCAGGAAAAGGAGGCATCACATGCCTGTTTAATGGTGATGGTATGCCCCATCCTAGTAAATTTCCTTCTTATATTTTATAGGTCTGATATAATTTTGAGAACTCGTTTGTGCTTACATCAACAAGACAGAACAAACCACCAAAACACTGAGGGCAAAAAAGACTCCCCAAGTAGCAGCTTGCATTCTGAGGTATGTTAGATATCCTTAGAGGACATCTAAAGGTCAAAGCTGTGTATGCTTCAGGCCTGGACATCATTCAAATACAAATTTAAGAACAGGTCTGTTTTACTTTTGTTAATTAAGTTAGAAAGTACATGAGAAAACACCAAAGTGAAATTTCAGAACCCAAGACAGAAGTATTTTTGCCCTCTTTAACCAATAGCAATTAAAAGGCTTTAATATTTCTGCTGTAAACAGCTGACAGTAGTTCCAAACTTTCCATGTATGTGTCAGAGCAATGAAAGGACAAGATGTGAAACAATTATGTAAATATATAAATACATAACAATTTGAATGACAATGAGATAAAATCCCCAGAAATTCTCATTTGCTATTTTTACATCTTTTAGTAGATGTTAAAATATCATAAAAACTAGATACTACAGTCAAAACACTTGGGCAACTTTTTCCCCAGCTGATAGCCATAATTTTGTCCCCAGACAATGGACTCCAGGATGACTAGTATTATTCTCTTATATCCAAGAGAATAAGAGTTCCCTTTGAATTAATATGATTTCCTATCACCTCCTCTAATATAGAATCAGGAAGAGTACTCCTGACCTAAGCTGATACCTGAAAAGTTTATTAAGGGTATTTCAGATTGAAAAAAAAAATCAAACATACGGCTTTTAAAATGCATTTATGAATTTTGCAGATTTTTTTCTGCATTTCTATGAGCACTTAATGATAATTACACATCACATTTCTAAGTAAGACTTATTTCCAATATAACTTCAACATGCGGGATTTCACATTGTTAACCCTAACATAATTTTAGCTTCAAATAATCAGACAGTGAGAAGAACAGGAACTGTCACACAGACAGAAATGTTTGTGCTTTCAGTGAGCACAAAAATTACAAGCCCTCAAATAGTACTGGGCAATATTTCCTTCCCCATCTTATTGACAGTATGTAGAAGCATTCTTGCAACTTAAAAAATACTGGTAATTTACAGCACAAGCCTCTCAATTAAATGACATGCTTGGAAGATGGTGTCATAGGAGCACAGACGGGAAGGTGGGATGTTCCTGGACAGGATTTCTCCTTCTGCCCCCTGGTGCCCAGGACACAGCGCTCAGCAGCTCACACACATGCAGAGCAGGTCTGTCCCTGCAAAGTCCCTGCCAGGACAGAGCATTTACTGGGACTGTGACAGCAACACTGCAGAGAAGAAGAGACCACTTGAGTGGCCTCCTGCTCAATACATTCATTTTGACAAACCTGCCAGGAGAAAACATAGATTTTTCCTTTCTAAAACAGAAATAAAGAAGGACTAATCCCCTACATCAGAAATATGCACTCCAGGGTGGGCACACTACTATATCCATTTGCATCTCTCCTAACCACCTTCCTAAAAACAGTCATGAGCACATTTTGTACATAAAAATCAGCGTTGTAATTTGTGGGTGTCAATCCTCCGCAGAACACTGCCAATTTGAGAAGGAAAATATGGGAAAAAATCTCCTCTCCAACGTTAAGTACCAGTTCAAAATTAGAATCCCAGGTTCTAGTGGCACTGAATTGGGACGTGCTTTTCCATTGGAAAGGCTGAAACACCACCTAGTGCATACAACAGGCATTGCTGAAGTTCAGTTCAAATCAACTTCTCATTGCTGAAAAGAACACACAAAACATACCTGACATTTTCACATTACCTCTTACACCCATTTTTACAAATAACTTCTTTTTTATATACAATACTGAAAAGAAGTATTCCAAATTTGGATTAGACAGATTTACCTTAAATCTTCCATCTGCTTTTCATTCTTAAAGGTCAGTTCTATACAGTGAACTAATGAGTTCTAACTCATTTTTGATTTCTTCACTATTTTTGGCAAGATTATTCATAATATGCTCCCCCTTCTAACATTGTCCAGAAGTTTTCATTACATATTACTAGCACATATTTTTACATGGGACCATAAAACAAATTCTGCAAAACCTACGTAATCAGCCATTTCCCATCTACATATCAGAAATAAATAATGCCAAAAAAATCACTTATTTGTATTGGCCTAAATTAGATATTAAATTTTTTGTTCTTAGATAAAATTCTTCAAAATGTATTTGACACTTTAAATTCACTAAATGGGAAATATACTTCTCAATAAATTACATCTGCAGATATTACAAGTGAAAACAAAACACAATTTAATAAAAGGATATAATATGACATTCTTTTTATTATTTTCAGATAGATAATGCAAAAAGACAGCTACTTTAAAAACACCATTCACTGTTCCTGTAAGTATAGTTATAGATGGTCTAACACAAAATTCTGAGAAGAAACTGGAAACCTTATTTTATTGAAGATTAGATTAAAGGGCTCAGTATATTTGATTATGCATAAACTTGAGTTTGATAGCTTTGACACTACAACCTAAGAAATAATTACACCAGATCCTCATCAGCCTTTAGAACATTGCTTTGAATTGCAGGTGTGCTGAGGTGAAAAATTGTACTGGAAGGCTTCCATAGTATCTCACCAAATCTACTAGAGTTCACCTGCTTGGCAAAGGCATGTAATAATATTAGCATTATATTAACTGCTGCGTTTGCTGCTAATAATCTTAAGCAAATTTTATATGTGTTTGTTTTTTGGCTCTCATATTTCATGTAGGATACAATTCTTTAAAAATTATAAAAGGTAACAACTATAGCACTGAAAGGGAGGAGACAAAATGAAGAGTAGAAAAACTCTGCTTGGTGTATGTCTCTACTCACTAATCAGTCACTATGTTGATGCCAGGTTCCTAGAATCCTTAGGGTTGGAAGGGACCTCTGGAGATCATCGACTCCAACCCCTCTGCCCATGCACGGTCATCTGGAGCATGGGACACAGAAACGTGTCCAGGTGGGTTTGGAATGTGTCCAGAGAGGGAGCGACATCCCTGGGCAGCCTCTTCAGTGCTCTGCCATCCTCAATGCTAGTAAGTTTTTCTTCATGTTGAGGTGGAACTTCTTGCATCTTAGTTTGTGGCTGTCGCTCCTTATCCTGTCACTGGACACCACTCAAAAGGGTCCACATGCCAATGTGGAATAGACACTGCCAAACCAGCACTGGCACTAAGTAACATGAATCACCTTCCTCTGTGCACTCACAGAAATTACAGTTTACTGTAGCAAACCTGTGCATCTTGAGGGAATATAGACCCAGTATCAGTAGGGGTCAATGGTACCTTAGCTCTAGTCCCTGTTTCTGCTAATCTTTCCTCATTTTGCCTATTTGAATATCATCTCCACAGAAAATGAGATGGAACTGCTTTTCTGATTTTTGGAGTTTTTTTCAGAATTCATTAAGATGTCTCAAAATTTCCCAGTAAAATAATACTATTAGTTGTCCCTGTCAGAAGACATTTTAGTACCCTACTTATTACTTAGAATTCAGTCTTCCTCAAATCAGACTAGAAGTCTTCTAGAAGTTAGCTAAAACATAAAATCTTATCTACTTGGTTCTATAAACTAACAAAACTCGTCTCATGTTTGCACTAAAAATCCAGTAATCCCCTTTCTCTCTCCCCATCTGAAGTCTATCTTTTGAAGTCCCTATCTTCTCTCTTACTGCCAAGAGTACTGATTTCCACTACTGGTGAGGGAAAATTTGTGCTGTTTTCTATAAGGTGTCTCCTTTAAAAATTTCTGGGTTAATGTTCCTTTTTAATGAATGTGTATGTAACTGTGGAAGACTTATTTATAGCATGTGCAATCCATAGCCAACGTTCATATTTTTGGAAAACACAGAGGCTTTTGCAATGTCTGTACAATTGTACAATTTCTCTGTAGAGACATAATTCTAGAGGTTTGGGTCCAGAATACAGATGTATCTTTTGCAGCTGCTAAAATCTATTTTAAAGACACAAAATCATTATTTTGGAGTGAATCAAATAAATCTTTGCTCATACATTGTAAGCAGCAGAGTCTTGTTGTAACTTTAATGAAACAGAAAGTCATCCATTTCATTTTACTGTTCTGACTGTACAGACAAGTCTCCTTTTCATTTCTTTGTCTTACATTAATGTATTTAGTCAGTGAAGTACATTACACGAATAAAGTTAATCTCAGAATTTCTGACTTTATAAAAGCTGATAAAGATTACCTGTTTTTTCAATATTTTGCTATGCCACTAGTCTGTGCTATGGTACTGACTTACATGTTACAATCAATTTGACTGAATGCCAAAACTGATTTTTATTTGTCTTATATCTGTAATGACAAATGGATATCTATCCCCAAAAATTGTATTAAATATCACAAGGATTCCAATACCAGCCAAGAAAAGTGTGCAAGTTTATAATACGGGTATGAGACAAACACTTTTACATATATCTTAAAGGGATAAGTGTATTTGCACTGCAAAAATTCTTTGTGCTGGAGCAGTGATTACTGATCTTGTAGTGAATGTATACATCTTGTATGAAAAGTAATAATGGCCATAAACAACCAAGTCAGAGTTAAATAAGCATATCACTCCTTGTGCGCACATGTGATACAGTATATATTTACATGACACTATATTTCAAGCAGAAGAGAAAATTATGTGACTACAATTTTTTAAAGGTACTCTTTTGTACTAATGGTGACCTTATCTTAATGGATAGTGTATCTCTTTTGTATCATTCTTTTACTATGCTTAAGACATATACTAGTAATTTTGTTCATACACTTTTTTCAACCCCTCTACATGCACAGCAAGACTAGAAACTGTTAGAATACAAATATAACTGGGATAATATAAGCTAAAGCACATTCTGCCTAAAATATATTGTATAAAAAGAAGTTAATGTATAAAATATCTGATATTCTTCAAGATCTGTAAAATCAATAATTTGGGATTTTTCATTACAGCACAGGCACAACCCAAAACTGTCCAGTCCATGCCAATGAAGACAGTGCATAATTCCTACACAGTGCTATATTGACCATTCTTATCTCCTTCATGAGCTTTCATGATTTCCCAAAGAACTAGAATGGTGTACAGACTTCCAGTGAGAAAGGGCTGTGGTGACATTGGGTGTGCTTTGAACATAGTACAAACTGGTCAGTATTATCTCTCAACAAATACAGCTGCACTGCTTCCAAAATGGAATGCATAAACTTACACAGTACTCCAGAGGGCCATGAGGGTTTATTAAATTAGTGCACTGGGTTTGGCATGAAATAAATCTGCTCTAAGTGAACATAGTTTACAACATGGTTCACAAAGGATGGCTTTAACCTTGGAAATTGGAATAATTATTTAATATACTGGGAATGTATAGTTGACCAAGCTACATAATTACCAAATTTTCAGATTTGTAACAGTCTCAGAAAAGCAAAAGAACTGAGCACACAGTTCCTGCGTTTTTCTTAGGAAACTTTAGCTCATTAAATGTACTGGATAGGAAGAAACCTCATGGATTGCTTCCAGTTGCCTGCCGGTTCAAAGAAATTTTTTTTTTAACTTCATAGTATAATAAACTTTCTTAAAATTAACTATCAATAATGAGCCCAAAATCTGTCAAAATGCTTTTCCAAGTCCTACAGCTATAATGGAAAGAATGCTTTTCAATTTCCAGTGCTCATATATTCCAAACTAATTTATTCCTATTTATTCTTGTACCAGTATTGTCATTCAGTGTAAATAGGTCCTTTCTCATCTCAGTGTCTGCTGCCTGATGTTTTTATAGCAACCAATCACATATACTCTCTGCTTTCATTTTTCAAGGCCAAATACATTTTGCTCTTTGAGACTATGCCTATACTAGCAAGACATAACCCTGTCACAGGGCCAGATGCTGGCCCAGGATTGCTTGCTAATTCTTGTGCTTCTTGGCACAGCCAGGCCTTTGCTAACCAGCATCTCCCAGACAATGCCAGCACACAGTGTAGGGGAACAGCATGGAGCAAAAACTGCTCTTAATAAGCAGCTTGGACTCAGTTAACCCTGCTACGGAAAGCAGAATTCAGGATTGTTGATCAAGTTGAGCCACACAGGAGTCACTGGCCTGTAGCTGAGAAAAGAAAACTCCTAAACTCCTGATTTTACACTTGTGGTATTTTACTACTCTCGTTTTCACTACGGGAGGTCAGAAGGTCGTATGGCTCTCCAGTGTGCAGTATCCCATTGCTCCCCGGTGCTGATAAGTATCCAACTTTGTGTAACCAATGTATTTAATTACAGCTTTCTTCTTCTCTATGCCAAGGCCACTAGAGAAAAATATTAAAGGTCTTCCCCAGTACTATGGCTGAGTACTGAGGAACTCATCTAGGAAGTTGATTACAGCTTTACCCTCTATTTCAATTAATCCTCATTGTTTCAGTTTAACCAGTAATTTCTGTTGGTCTACTATAATTTAAGCTTCTGCAAAGAAGTTCATTTTTTTTTTATTCTAATCCTTAGCCATCCCTGCACAAAAACAAGTTAATTCAATTCCTCAGTCCCATTGTTTTTGCCTATTTGTTCCCTTAATTCCTTAAAAATTAAGGAAAATAAGTCTCTTTATAAAGACAGTTGATAGAGCAACTTAGCTCATGGATTAGAGTTTTGTGATGGAGAAAAGAAAAATTTTTGGTAAAAAAATAAAAATAGGCAGTTATGGTTGCAATGAGGAAATACAAATAGGCATTAGAATTACTAATTTTCAGATTTTTTTTGTGCTAAGTCAATGACATTAACAGCTTTTACACAAATACTGAATGACTGAAAATATTAATAATTTTTAAAATAAAATATTATTACAATATTTTCTTAAATATTTTAATAACAGTTAATTATTATGAGCTATTATTATAATAAATATTTGTTTTCCACCAAATTTGGGACATAGTAGAAACAATCCAAATGACACTTCTAAGTTTTTTTTATTTTACCATGACTTTTACTCTCAAAGGCAATGTTAAATAATATTCATAAAGTGAATTCATTCAGAGAATTTTGTTTCCTCAAAGTCTCAATTAGATAATATTTATGCCTCTTTGTGTTCAAAAATCTGTCTTAATGTCACAGCTTCATTAAGGGACCAGTTAATAAAAATAACAAATGATCTACAGCCCAGAGGTGCTGAGCATAGTCATTAATTAACACTTGTAAACTGTCTGAAGATGAATGGCATTAACTGTTCACAAGTTATTTATAAATATAAGACACAATATTAACAGCAACAAGGGGCCAAAAGGGAGGAAATATGACAGGATCACAATAAGCCTGGGGTCTGTATGCAGATGGCACTAAATTGAAATCAACAGAATTACACCATTTACATCATTTGTGTCATCATTCATTACTGAAATTATCTGAGAAAAATGAAAGATCCAACTCTAATGAAATGTAACATAATGGTAATAGAAAAATTGAGATGCTTATCATGTAGTTACTGCTGTATTGAATCCCACATAAACATTCTTCAACTTTATATGAACTTGCTGCCTGCACTCTAACAATGTAGTCACAGCAGCACAACTCTCAGAAAACATGTAAAACGTATAGAATCATAGATTATGTTGAGTTGGAAGAGATCAATAAGGAGCATGGACTCCAACTCCCTGCTGCTCAAAGGACTGCCTACAAGTGAACCATATCACTAGGAGCATTATCCAGATGCTCCTGGAACAGGCTTGGTGCCATGTCCAGTTCTCTGGGGTGACTGTTCCACTGACCAACCACCCTCTGGGTGAAGAACCTTTTCCTAATGTCCAACCTGAAGCTCCCCAGCCTGCCTCCCTATTCCTGAGAGGAAGCTGTAGACTGCAATGAAGTCATCCCCCTGCCTTCTCTTTTCCAACTAGGACAAGCCAAGTGACCTCAGCCCCTACTCCTAAGTCCTGCCCTTGAGAATTTTCATCACTTTAATCTCCTTCCCTTGGACTCACTCTAACAGTTTGATGCCCTTTGTATAGTGTGGTACCCCAAACTGCACACAGCACTCAGAGTGGCCACACTAGCTCATGGTATGGTGGGACAATCACCTCCCTCCACCATTCTCAATGCTGTGATATCCAGCCTGGAAACCTACACTGAGTTGCATACTACAACAGCTGCACATCTTATGCCTGCAATAGATGCAGCCACAGTTGAGCCTGACAGAATAGTAAGGAAATCTAATAATAAAAATTATATGTATGTCAGTATGTTTGTTTCATGAATTTCAAAACAGAATAGACTAAGAGTAAAAAAGCAACAGACACAGTAACACCTTACACAGTCATGTATATAAGCCTATCAATATGCTGGAGAGAGCAATTATATTTTACAAAAGGAAAAAAAGGAACAATGAAATAAAGCTCTGTCTTTTTTTTAATCCTATGTCAAATAGTCCCCTGTGTTAGGAAGCAAATATGGTTAACTGCCTATTCTTCTACTTTATATATGTTGACATGTTTATGTACTTCCATAATTATTTCTTACTTTAAAATAGCTACAAATTCCACACATGCAAGTCCTTCTCCTACTTCAGCAGTGGCAGATAGGTGAATGCTTCCCCTTCTCTGCTGGCATAAATTAGCAGGCTTTGAAAGCGTTATTAGCAAGAATTATCACCATCCCTAAACTTAGTTCTATTTCAAATTCACTCAGATAATTGTATCTAGAGTTTAATGACCACTTCCTGCTTCATTGTTCTTCTGCATCATTCCCTCTTGCAGGAAAATATATAAATATATCATGATAGAACTCTCCACATATGTATTCTATGCATGTGAACTGACAGTCCAAGGCAGTTGTACTTTAGTGAGTCCTTCATGTTCTTCCAAACTCTTAATATGAGACTCCAGATGAAGCAAGAACAGCAAACAAGTCATGGACAAAGTGTCTTGAAGAACATCAGTACCTGAATTTCTCTTCAAAAAAGAACTTACACTGCAATTTCAATTTGCAGCTAACAACTAAATAGTAGACTTCAAAAAATATTACTGAATTATAAAAAGATTTTTTCCTGAAAAACTTTGTATAGTATTTGAAGCACTCACAAGAATAAAATGCTTTCTAGAAGTATATCTGGAAACTATGTCTGTGCCTTAGAAAGGACAGAATTTTCCTAAAAAAGAGCATGTAGTTTGTTGGAAATTCTTTCTAAACAGACTGTGTAGTTTTACATTCCAGCTCACAGCTGGAGGCTCCTATCAATTTACCCTGTTAAACCACTGAATCTTACTATTGATACATCTCGACGTGGCTTCTGCTTCTCCTTTCATTTTTTCAGTATTCACTACAGACAATGTTGAAGGAAGAAAGTCAGCTCTGTGAAGCACCACATGCAGCCTGTAAAAATGGGCTAGACTAAATGTTTGAGGCTTCAGAAAGAAAAGTGGTTAATCAGGCACTTTTGTTGAGAATAAATCCTGACATAATGGTTACTTTGTGAAAGAATTTTTCATCTTCTCAGAAAATTCTCAGTTCTGGACTAGACCTAACACACATTTAAGTCCATGGAAAGTGAAGATGGTGGTCTACTTCTCTCTGATAAAACCCTCTTTTTTCTTCCCTAACTGCTAAGTGTAAGCTGTAACTGGTGGTATGTTCTCCTTTGAGTAAGGGCCTTGAACAGCACGAAGCCATTCGGTGGACTTGGGGCATGAAAAAATACTTACGTATGATGGTATCAGAATCCCATTCACAATACTAAATATATCTATGGCAGTTTTAAAAGATTATGGTACAATAAAATTATAGAATTCTAACATTCTAGGATCACAGCTATTTTATTTCAAAGTCTTTTGCAAATAGTCAGTTAAGATAAACAGATGAATAAGCTATAAAACAGAAACAATCATATTAACCTCAAAGGACTTTGGAAACATAAATCATGACCAAAAAAATATTTTGCCAAATGGTCAATATTAATAAAGCACTTTCTCTTGAATAAAATATAGTTTTTTAGACATTTTTAATGAGTGCTTGAGATTCGTGTCTGAATCTATAAGCTAAATTTTGAACCAATTTTCACTTTTTGCTATACAACATTAAGAACAATGTAATCAATTATGCTCCTCCCAAGTTACTGAGGCCAGATATTCACTACACAGAAAGTTTTCTTTGACCTTGCAAACTGATGTCAATAAAAAATAGAAGTCAAACAAGGATTAGACAAAACTAAAAAATAATTTGAAGCAAAATAGTATGAATTTGCTTCACACTTACAGAGCACAACATTTTTTAAAAAAATATATATATTCATCATGGTGTTATAATCTAAGAATTAATTAATACTGAATGCAAAGACACTAGGCAATTGCACACATTGGGAGAAATAGGCATTTGAACCCTATCTTCAGTGTAGAGGTTAAACTATCCTAACCTCTTAGAAAGACCCCATATTTTGCCTACCTAAAACAGTAGGAAATCCAAACCGTTAACAGCAATAAATATCTTTCATAATCACATGACCAAGTATCTGAGAGCAAGAACACCTTAATTAAACAGGTCATGACTCTGAAGTTATGTAGCAATTACACTGAAAGATGAAGAGGTGAAATGAACACTAGTGATTAACACTGACCAACTTTAAACATTTAAAGATAAATGGGAGGTACATGTATACATATTCCCACTTAATAATGATGCATCTTCATTGTATCAGCATTAAAACATGGTAGGGATTTATTTTGTGAAAGCATATTATCCCCCATATGAAACAGAAATCCTTTTAATATGTATTTGGTTTATAAACCATTGGTATTTTATTTCTTGCAGATCTAAAATGCTAAGAAGGGCTTGTGAACTATATGAAACTTATTCTCCAAAAGCCACAAACAGTAACACACATAAATTGACTGAAGTTTAATTAGCTACCTGAAATTCAGGCTTTTCCATAGATCTTCTAGATGCTGAATGAAGGCATCTTTATAATAATTCAAACAAAAAAAAGTTTTAATTTTTGAATACCCTGTTTATAGTTTATAGGCGACATATTGTTTAAACATAGGATTTTTCACATTTATTTAAATTTTTCCTTGAATGCACTGAAGTTCAATATCTGCTAAAACTGTCTACATAAGTGCACTCATATTAACCTGAACGACTGTCTTGCCTGTGCATACAATATTTTACATATCAACAGATGCTGGCCATGCAAATTCCTTTTTTCACATAGCAGATATAAAGAGCAAACAGATATTGACCCAGATGCAATGCCTTTTTCATTTAATTCCTCAATTTACCACTAAACTGTTCCTTGAAGACACCAGCTAAATAAAGCTGTAAGTAAACAGTTGAGGGGGAAAAAACACCTTGGGAGGTTTGCCACTATGCTCTATTACTAGCAATGTCTTCATTATTTATATATATAGGCACTGGTTTCCAGCCACTGAAGCTGAATCTAGATAATTAAACATTTATACCATTCCCTGCTATGCCATAATGTCTAACTGTGTCCAAAGAGTCCTAGGTGTGCTGTTACACACGTGGGACTGAAATGAGGAATTTGCTGAGCTACCTTTGATAAAGGTCTACACCTGGAACTTAATAGCACATGGTAATGTTTCTGAATATTGCAACAGGTGGCAAATAAAACTTACTGCTCAAGAACTGTTTCATCTTCTGGTTCCAGAATTGCTACTTGTAATTGCTCTTGCTCTTAATTTGAACAAAAGTGAAAATGTATTGACGTGCTATAGTTTTTTATTGTTACAGCAATGTTAGAGCAATGTTCCACACATGTTTTAAGAAAAAATTATTTTAGGATAGCTTGAAGAAGAATTTCAATGGAAAACAAATCTGTTTTGAATAATTTGAAAATAAAAGATAAATTTCTAGTGCTATCAGCATGGAACAAAGAGCTAGCAAAACAAAAACTGGTCACTCTAATTTCACCACACTCTCTCTAAATCACCTCTAGCGCTTTACAGAGCCTCAGTATGATCTAAACCCAAACCAGCTACTTCTAATTTCTGTACTGTAAAATTACACCACCATAGTGTATATGTAAAGGAAAGGTTTATAGGAAGAACTAGAGTCTTTTACACTGACTCTTGTGGGTGAAAAAAATTATACAAGCTTTTGGGCATATAAACCTTTGCTCATCTAATACAGAATTACAAATATGACTGTAAAAAGTTTCAGACTCACTTTAATAGTAAGTTTTCTGTACATTCTTAGGCAAGAAACATATCTGAGTGTGTTCTTTAAGCACGGAACATAGATAACAAAAGAAAAGTCTCCTTAAATGTAGCATTGGATTGAAACAGGTAAGACCATTTTGAAGCTACATCATATGAAGAAGTTATTTTTTTATTTTCCAATGAAATTTCACGCAGAAGCTAGAAAAGGAGATTGGCAGTTCCTAGAATGACATTCCCCTTTTCTTGAACACTGTGGAGGGTAAATCAATGATCTGTGTATGAGAAAACACGGCAATGGGCATTGCAGTGAAGACAAAAAAAAAAAAAAA
>WEIU01019361.1:24470-45267 GCA_013389925.1 Aegithalos caudatus
AGAAGAAAAAAAGAAGAGAAGTCCCCCAACATCTCCAACAACTCAAAGAAGTCAATATAAAGTTGGACTATGGACTACAATGTAGTGTAATCTCCCTGTTCTTTGATTGTGATGGCCAACTGACAGTGTATTTTGGTATGACAGTAAGGACCTAAAAGTTAACAACACATGAGATCTAATTTAGAGAAAACATTTGTACAACAATTTAACCATTAGTAGGAGGTATTTACTATGTACAGTCTTCACCAGGAATTCAGGCAAGTTTAAATCTACTACTTGCAGATTTAAAAACCTATGTATATTGACTACATTCTATCATGTCACATCATGACAGTCTTGAAAATATTGATAATAAAGCTGGGTAACATATTTTGAGTAGAGGATGTGACTTGACTGCAGGATAATTTTGACCGGCAAAAGGAGCAACCTAGTATTGAAATATGTTTGGCAATCCAATTTTAACCAAGAAGTTTGTTCACCTTCTGCTACTGGATGTGCTTTCTGCTAGTGATCAAGGAAACAAGAGTGCAGTCTGAATGCAGTAATATAAAGGAGAGCAGCTTAGACAAATGGATATGTGAGAAACAGGATCAGAGAACAGCCTTGGGCAAGTGGCCCAAGTGGATTCAGGAAGATCTAAGTCACTCAGTTCTCTGAATGACTTTTAGAGATCCCAATCTGAAAGACAATACTCAAGAGCTGAGGAAAATCATTAAGCTTCCCACAGCAAAGAGGTATCTCAGAAAACAATCCTATACAATAGCTGGCACAGGAGACTTTTGTCAGAGGTATTCTAAGTATAGGAAATATTGTATTGTTTTTGTGTCTCTTTCTAAAAAAGGGATTTTTTTTTCCAAATTTCAGTGATCTAGAAATTAACATATTTCTTCATTAAAAAAAATACACAGAGCATATACAGGCCACGAAAGTCTTGATGAGACTCTGAGTGTGTTTCTTCATAACACACAAAATCAGCTTGACTCAAATGTCAAGAACAAGGTAAGAGTTTCCCCAGATATTTTCCAATAGCAAGAAGGAAGAGGTAGGAGAAGCAACCTATGGCTTCTACAAACATTTCTCACATTTGTTCAATTCCAGATGAGAAAGTTGTCAGGTTCTGTGGAGGCACATAACTACAACACTGATGGTTTACAAATAATAGGGAACTTGGTAGGGCCCAGGACATCTTCAGAATGGCAGAAGTAAAATGAGAAAAACTTTCTCTTTTTTAAATGTGAAATTTTCACAAAAAGTGACAGAAAACATTATCATCAATGCCTAGGTCTCTCCTGGCTGGAATAACAATGTTGATTACTTTGGAACACGGTGAAGAAAAACTGAGGAATAGGAAGTTTTAACTGCAGTAAGATAAAGGCATGGAGAATAGTGTCCTATGATAAATGCTTTTTATCTTTTCTACTGTAATTTTATATAGAATTGTTTTAGAAAAAAAAATCTTAGGGCTAGTAGAGGTTTCAGAATAGATTTTTAAAGATAAGCTATTTGTCTTAAGTATTTAAAAATTAATAACATTAGAAAGGTAGGAGACTTAGTTCAAAGAAAGTGCCAAATATTTTATTTCCTTGTATAGGAAATAAAGACAGAACAAAAAGCAAGTTCCATTGCATTCCTCCTCAGATTTATCCTGTACAAAATTATGAAGAGTTTTAGTAAAGGCTTTGATCTGTAGCAGTTTAAAACAGATTGCCTAAAAACAAGTTCCTGAATTCACCGAAAGAGATGAATGAACTGAAAAAGTATCAGAAGCTGTGAGGGCCACACCACTGCTGATTTCATGTCACTACAGACTTGTCACTTGAAAAAAAACCACTTAACAAATATGAACCGGTGTATCTAGACCTCAAATGTCCATAACAAAACACTCCAATGGAATTTTATCAGCTTTAAAAAGCCAGACAATGACCAGCAAAGTGAAGGAACCACATTTTCTCCTGTCAGCTCTTTCCAGAAACTTATTAGGTTGCTTATTTATTTCTTGTCTCCAAAGTATCAGTGGTTACTTTAAAGTCATGGTCTCCAAGCAGAAGTACAAAGTCCATAATTTCATTTAAATTCAGGATAACATTCAGTAAAAATTTTAAAATTCTGCTACTTTTTCATTTCCTACTATTTAAAATGAGGATATATTTTTGCCCAAATTGTATTGCACTTCTCAGTTCATCAGTTTAATCACACCTTCCATGATTTTCAGTGATATAGTCACAAAATTTCACTATTCTAGCTAATGGTGTTGCTCATTTCAATAAAGTTATTTGATTAGGAATATAATTTTCAAAATCCAAGTAAAAGGGAGATGATCCTATGTATCTTTAATTTTTTTAATCAACTTTATTTTTATCAGCCTTTATTGAGTCTAGTTTCTCAAAGAAATCTCTACCTCCTAGTCACATTTTGACTGGAAATTAGTGACAGAAATGCAGGAAATCTTTTTAAATGTACCTTTGTTTCTTATAGAAAAAATATCCAGAAGTTGGAAAAAATTCACACTATTTTTTCAATTTTAAAACATCAACCTTCCTTCTCAGATATGATCTAACTCTTTTAATCTTAAATTATTCTTTTCTGGCACACTGGGGTCTCAATTTTGTAAAAGTACTTTTTAATATACCTGATTAATGAAGGACTGAGACATTCATGAGTCATTCCCACATTCTGTGGGGGAAGAGGCACCGTGAGCTGTAGACTCTGAAGAGGTATCAATGTCATAGAAACATAGAATGGTTTGGGATGGAATGGACCTTTAAAGCTCATTTAGTCCAGCTCCCCTGCCATGGGCAGGAACATCTTCAACTTGATGGGGTTGCTCAGAACGCCACTGCATTACCTCTCTCCCCAGCCTGTTCCAGCATTTTACCTCCCACATATCTTCTCTCATATCTAACATAAGCAAACCCTCCTCCAGTTGAAAACCATATTCCCCTCTTCCTATTGCAGCAGGCCCTGTTAAAAATGTTTGTCCTCATCTTCCTTATAGGACCCCTTTACATGCTGGAAGGCTGCTATAAGGTCTTCCCAGAGTCTTCTCTTGGGATTGTTCAGCCTGGAGGATCATCTCAGCCTTTCCTCTTAGGAGAGGTGCTCTATTTCCTCTGATCATCTTGGTGGCCCTCCTCTGGACTCGCTCCAAGGTCCACGTCCTTCCTGTGCTGAGGACCCCAGAGCTGGATGCAGCCCTGCAGGTAGGGTCTCACAAGTGGAATGGAAGGACATGTAGTATAAGTTCCTTTCTGTGCATGTTTAATGGTACAACCATTAATGGTTTAATGGTAAAACACAGTCTAACTCCATTCCCTACCACCATTAATAGCACCAGTAAACTGCTGTTTGGGTGTCCCAATTAATCAACTCCATCTGCAGTTCCATCATTTCCCTGCAATCTTAATCTTTATCAGAAGATGTAATAATATTTCTATAGGGGACACACTAAAATATGTTTCTTAGTATTTGTCGACCTCATGCTTTGAATACATCTCATTTTCCAAAGTCCTGTTTTTTAACTGGATCAACAAACCATCCACAGAGTCAGTAAGTATCTACAGCTTTATCTAGGAGCTTTTTTGATTGGTCTTGCCATTTTATGGTTACAAAATACAGAATAGTCCTCCTAAGAAATACTGAAATTCAGATCTTCTACACTAACACTGGAAAATGAAGGATGAAAAATAATATTAAGGCTTCACTAGGTGTGTTAATCTACTGGCAAATGCTGTAGCATACAAAAAAATGCCATTTATATAGTAGGTACCTATTTTGATAGTAGCTGCATTCAATACACCAGGGCTTTTAACCTTACAGTTAGTACTAAAATAAAAATAAAAATACCACTGCTATTCTTTCTTCACAATGTCTATAGCTGAGAAAAAGTTGACTCAATATATTCATTGTTTTTTCTCCTTCGTAACTTCTAAAGCATCTATTTCAAAATCAAGAGAAACAGACATTACAGAAAGCAAATAGAGCCACTGTCCATATTCATGGAAAAAATCTAACTAGTTGGCTAGCTAGGGAGAATTCTGTCCCTTTCCTCCTTAACATATGTACATGGTAAAGCTA
Organism: Aegithalos caudatus; assembly: GCA_013389925.1. Taxonomy (NCBI): domain Eukaryota; kingdom Metazoa; phylum Chordata; class Aves; order Passeriformes; family Aegithalidae; genus Aegithalos; species Aegithalos caudatus. The sequence goes on from WEIU01019361.1 coordinate 28,545, forward strand.
AATAATAATATAACCTTAGTGCTATGACCTGCTTCACATGTTTTTATTTTTAATTTTATTTTCCAGGCGTATTTACTATTTGTCATGGCTCCAACATAGTTAATATTGCAGACACCAGTTGTTGGATTGACCGTGGGAATAAATACTTCCAAATTTATACAGAAAGGGTACATTCCTCAAGGAGAAATTTGTTCCTTTTTTTTCATCTGCTTTTTGTATTCAACAGCTACACCTTTGTATTCTACAAACTGCTTATTTGACAGTTTTCACAGCCTTTTAACTGTGAAGAGCTCTGATGATGTAGGCCAAAAGAAAGCTGTGTACCCTCTAACAGACTGGGGCACCAGCTGATGGCCCACCTCAAATGTCACTTGCCTGCTACTAAACATATGTCCTAAATGGTAACAATAGTACACAGCTTACAACTTCTGTGGGAAGCAAAGTATTTCTGAACCATATGTGCAAGTCAAATGTTAGCCTTACACTTCCATCAGGAAGAAAAAAAAAATTATATTTTATTATATAAAAAGCCATTCTCTGTATACATTAACTAAAATTATACGAACATTCAAGAATTTCTTTGCTCTATCTCATACAGGAACTTGTTTGCCAAGCATTACAGGGCAAATTGCTTTCATAATTTTAGTTCTTTAGAATACAGCAGTGAGTTTGATGAAACAACAGATTTACATTTGCTCATGCAGTTTTCTCAATTCTGTTATTTTTTTAAAAATTACACTAGTTTGGTAAAATATTGAAACATACCCAAGTTTATTCCCAAATTCAGATCTATACTACCATTTTAAACCTTGCTAAAACAAAAGATTTAAATATTTACTGTATGTATAATATTACCAAGACAAACAATGTCAGTGATATGCATAATATTTAACATTATTTCAACATTATGCTGAATACAATATATGCACTACATTTTAGGAAATCCTACAAATCGGTTTAGAAAATAATTTCTATTAGTCAAGAATTCTATGACATTGCTGGTGTGTTCCTAAATGCTTAGGATTGATATATTTCCTTAATATCTACTGGTATCTAATTGTATTGTCATTGACAATCAGAACAGAACTACCATGCCAAAAAAAATTACAACCTAAAATGCTGAGAGCATACATATCAGTAATACACAGTGAAAAAATAATTATCACTTTATGCCACTTCTATAAAAATACAAATTAATTTTACCAAAAAACATCTATGACACAAATGACATTTAACTCTTTTAAGCTGTGGACATATATTGCAAAAGCAAAGGAAAGGCAGGAAAGGCAGGGGCATGCTCACAAAAGCTGCAGAGAGGAATATCATGCATACTGGTCACAACAACTCACAGGTTATTAGTAAGCTATTTGAAAAACAGTTAAGCCTTTTATGCCAAGCATTGCTTTCATTTTAATGACAGTAATTCCCCTTGCCTTCAGCAGGAATTACAGATGTGCAAATGAGAGCAAATGTAGGGCAGGAAAAAAGTCTACCATAACAGAAAAGAACTCTAAACAGAAAAAAGGCTCTAACCACTTTGTCCTCCTGGAGTTCATATCCACGAAAGCAAGAAAGAAAGGATGGGGGGAAAAAAAACAAAAACACACAAATAAGGAAAGAGTCACTTTCATTTTGAAAGCAAGTACTAGAACTTTTTAATAAGATAAACAAATAAATATCAAAGGAAGTAATATATATCTTTCTTATTTTCCCTAGTGCTGAAGGAGATATAGTGAAAAATAAGTAATTTTAATAAATTTCATGATCCTTTCATGAGCGAAACTGAGACTATCTTATAACAAAAAAAAAAAAAAAATGTACAAAGAAAGCTCAAAGGGAGTTATTTTAATAATAATTTGGGAGTCATGCCTGAATTATCTTCACAAAAAAATGGGTCACCTCATCAAAAGGATGCAGCATTTAGCTCACACCTTAGACCCCAATACTGCAAAAGATTAGCGTTCATCAATGCTTTGCACTTGCAAAGAGTTCAGTGAAATTAAGAAGGTTTGTTTACTACAGACATATAGAGGGTATTCAAATAGCAAAATTGCATGTTAGCCACTCAAAAACTCTTTTAAATCCTGGAGTTATAAAGCACAAGGAGATAGAGTTGTCACAAGTGTTTACTGCGTGTCATGCCTGGTCTATAACACATATACTTTCTTTTTCATACCCATCAATATTAAATACAACCACTCCTATCAGTTATTTATCTTGAAGAAACTGTCTTTTTAGCTGTCTAAAATATTAAATGGAATGATACTTCGGAAAAAATACTCAAAATATTTTCAGTCAAAAATATTCTATATTTTAGTGAATGAAGAACAATGATTTTTATCCAGTATTTTAATCCCACATGCCAATGCAGAGACTAAATCTAGGCACTTGGTTAAGCATTGGCTGTCCTGGGAATAGAACTGCTTATCAAAAAAGGGATGACAATTAATTTTATAGATTTGTTGTTCTGATACCCGTATGGTATAGAACTGTATAACACGTAACTCTTATAGAAGGCTTAGGTTCAGTCCAATCCTAAAGTTACAAACAAACAGGAGAGAATACAACAGAGGCTAAACAAGACAGTCAGGCAATAAAACAAACAATATACAAGGAGAAACTGAGGGAGACAGGCTTGTTTAGCCTAAAGAAGGCTGGGATAGGGAAGGATGTGGGGACTACTAGCATCCCTTAACTATTTGAAGTTTAGCTACAGGAAACACAAAGACAAAATTTTCTTGAAGATGCACAGGTAATAAACAAAATGCAACAATTAAGGGATTGTATTGCATGTAAGAAAAAAAGAAAATCACAGGAGTTGTTAATCATTGAAAGTGGCTGTCCAATGGGGTTAGAGATTTTCTCTCCTAGGAGGTTTTTACAATTCAGTTGAACAAGGTCCTAAAAACCTCATCTGACTTTGAAGTTAATCCTGCATGGACCAGGAGATTGGTCTGAAAAAACCTCCATGGGTCTCATCTGACCCAATTTATTCTATGATCCTATGTTCAGTGGCAAAAGATTAAAGTATTTTAAAGATGCTATGGGTTTTACTGGTATTCTTAGTTATACAAATAGTAAACAGCATAGGAAGCTATCTAAATCACAGGACATCCATGCATTATCACTGTGTGTGCAGAAACATATTTTTCTGCTCAGTACCAGGTGATCTCATACTTTCCTAGCATGGTTTCCTGTCCTACTGCAGTATGAAGGAAAGTAGTGTTCAGAGACATTTTGTATGGAACCATCTAAAGTCTTGATTCCTCATCCTCACCTCTGAAGAAATACTCTCCACTATCCAAGAGAATTATAATCCATAAGCATAATTCAAAATCCCGTCATTCATACTTTGATCATAACAGTAAGCAAGACTTGATTCACACAATCAGCCTATGTTGAATAACTTTCAAGATGAAGAATCTCTTTTCAGAAACAAGCTACAAAATATAAAGATAAGTGAAGTTCAAGACATGCTATCAAACTTTACCAAACATCTAAAACAGCCTCCAGCCTCTCAGCTTCCTCCACATAGATTGTCAAACATTCTTGAGTTCATAGCAATACATGACACACGATATGAAAGACAGCCTAGCAGGCATTTCAATAGCAAAGACATTAGAGAAATCATTAATTCAGTTTTCAGAGAACAGTGGTACTTGTCCTGTTCCACATGAAAATGCAGGTATATTTTAACACTGGTTTTAAGGAGAAAGGCCTTGTCTCCGTGAGTATTCAGACACAGAGAAATGTTAGCAAAATTAGTGGAATTCCATCCTATACTCAAAATAAAACTAGAATGAGTCAGTATTTATCCCTTATCCTTTTTTAAAAAGATGTGTTATAAGGTCAATTTGGCATCTGACTGCATGACCCAAAGCTACTCTTCAAGGCTGTATATTTCTTGCTTTAATTGCCTAAAATTATAAGTCTGGGTAAAATTGTGAATTCTTCATTGTATCAGGATCATAAAAACCTCTAAGGTTTATGAAAGTTTTAAATTAGAAAAGAGTTGAAACATGTAGCCTCTGTTGAAATTGAGACCATCATTTGCTGTTTATTGAGATCAAAAGAGCTATCAAATATAAACAGTTTCAAATAAATAAAATTAATAACAGAAATAGTTTCTGCAGTTGTCATTTGAAGGGACTGATCACATCCACATAGCTTGTATTAAAAATCACAGGAGTCTTTTAACAATCAAGAGAATCCAAAGAATCAATACAGACATTCAGATTCTGAGTATCAGTTCTGCTAGGCATTAGTTTGCAAGTAAAGTTTACAGACTGGGAAGGAGGTTCAAAATGGTAGTTGTGCAAGGCTTTTTACTCTTAGCATCTAATGCACAATTTGAAGACGTGTTTTGCTGAAGGGTTATGCTGGGACAGCACAGCTTCTATACTGTCCTGGCAGAAGCAGGGCCAGCAGCTCAGCAGGGTCAGGAGAAGGCACGAGGCAGACCATGCTCCCACCTGCAGGCCTGTGTCCCACAGCATGCACCCAAGGGGAACCTGAGGATAGGGCTCAGGGTCAACAAAGGATCCAGGTCCCCAGAAGGTCCAGGGTGATGAGGCAGAGCTGAGGCAATCCAGCAAGCCAAGCCTATAGATTTGGCTCAGTGAGGGAAGCACCCATGCAGCTGCATGGCTGAGGCACTGGGCAAGTCCCAGGCAAAGGACTAGAGCTCCCAAGGGAGCTTATTGCAAAACATATTCAAAACATCTTCACACAGCTCTTTCCCCAAGGCTGATAACAGATTACAGCTGCACATCAGAGAAGCCAAACTGGGGAAAGCTACTAAGGACCATGAAGTACACTAGCTGAACTGTAGTCCAGGTAGGTTCGAGTATAACTTTCAAAAGAATAAAGAGGTTGATCACCTCAAAATGGGGGGGGAAGGGGGGTGTATGTGATAATTATCACCATTTAGAGATGTCTTAACTATCATAGATGTTCCTATGGCATTAAGATTGTTCCAATATAATCAGGACCAGATTTAAGATCGGAAGTCTATAATATATCTGATAATACAAATTCTGTTCTATCCATGGGGAGACTGAGACGTGAAACTCACTCTAATGAGAAGCATAACTTACACCCTCCAACTGTAAATTTACAACTTCTGAATAGGAAGTAGAACGTCTTTGGAATAATTTACTGCTGATTTTTTTTTCAGAGAAACTTGTTCTCCAAAGAGATGAATACAGTAGCAGGTTGTCAGTTTTTACAGGTGTTCCATGGATTAAACTGAAAAGAGAAATCACACAAACTGTTTAGAGGAATCCTTTCCTATCAGTGTTATGCATCTTTTGCAGAAACGTGCAAAGTCAAACCACATCGCCTAAAGACAACTTAATTGTATGCAATAATAAATAATGGATTTTATTCCAAATCCTAGTGACTTAGAAAACCTGGCTGTGACAGACTAATTCTTCAGTGCTTGCTAATTCTCAACAGAATGAAATGGATTATGCATCACCACAAGTAGGCTACAATTTTGTGTTGCAACTCCATACAGTTGATCACATTGCAAGTCCTGCAGTTAGAATCATTCAGCAAAGGGAAGTTGCTGTTTTCTTCCAAATCAAACAGCTCCAGGGAAATAATCAGAATGCAAAGCTTGCATTGAATCAGGGGAACTGAGAGAAGTTCCCTACTTACACCTTACATGCTTCCCATGTCGTTGTTGGGTCCTATAAAACAATCTCTTACTTTCTTACTTCTTCAAAGACAAAGAAAGAAAGATGTTTCAGTGGCTCCAAGTGACAGTAAGTTGCCAAATACCCTGAAAGAAGATACTCAGCAGACATTAGGTTTACTCTTTAAAAAAGCATTTTTTTCCTTTCTGTACAAGGGAAAGGCTGAGGTGCTAAAATTTCTATTCACTGCACACAATGTGGTATCAATCTGGAGGCTGTATTTTTCTAACGTTTTAGCATTTAGATTTCTCACCTGCATAAACCTCATTCTTCTGTCTACTGACTCATTCAAGGTGCATTTCCCTATATAAATTTGTATATGATTAAAGAAAAGGAGTATATTTTTATATCACTGGTACTCATTACTAAGAACAATTACTGCTTGCTCTCACATGATTTATTATTTCAGTTTAAATCAATCTGAAACTGTTCATAAATATAAAAGATAACTGTTCAAGGTTTTTTACTCCCTTGAACTTTAAGCTCCCATTTACCTAAATACACCATTCACCAAGATAATAAATTGTACAGAAGCAAAAGTGCCACCATTGTAATTTTTATTTCTTTGAGCTAGAAGGAACTCCCACATAATGATAATTTTTGTAGAGTTGAACTGAATGTTAATGCCTATATATTTAAGGCACTTAAATGAAACTGAAAAAGGAATAAATCATCTAAACATTTTGAGAATCCTAATCTAATGCTCTGACAACAGTCAAAACATTTCCACTCCCTGCTCCTACTCATGGCCATGAACTTTTTAAGCAGAAGTCAGCCTTGAGATCTTTGAAGGAGTAGTATTCTTTGCAATTCTCCATCATCTGAGGTGCATGCTGCTAATACTGGTCTGTTCTAAGCAGTTTAGGAGCATAATCTGCAGTAAAGGGCAGTTTAGCTTGAAACTTGATATTATGAAGATCTCAAACAGAACCACCAAAGAACATTTCAGATAGTGTAAGTATCACCTTGTATAAAGTTCAAAGAAGACATATATATATGTATATATATATATATAATGTCAAAAATGTCTACAAAGACCAAAAAAAAGCAGATTTAAAATAGGAAGTTATTAGAAGTCATCCTTCAAGAAACTTAAGTTGTCTTCAGAAAAGAGAGAGAAAAATTAATTCTGGTAGACCAAAATTGTTTTAATAGAATAATTAGTGTAGGCATAAATAGGAGATTGCCACAGTCTTTCTGAATTAGATCTTTCTTGTTCATTTTCACAGTAATTAGGAAGGTATTTATTCTAGAATATTGTTTCATGCAGAATAAACTGGAGGACACACTTTGAACTGACATTTCAGAAAGAGAAGGCATAAAGTGAGTCAACAACAAAAAAAAAATTATCAAAATTTTTAAATTAAATGATAGTGTAAAGCATCTCCAGTCTAAAATAATTATTAACTCTAATACAGTCTTTCATTAAGTGTAATGTAGTCTTCTTTATAAGAAGTATAAAAGTTGACAAAAATACCAAGATATTTTTAAGGAATTTCAACATTATATCAATCAAAGAATAGACAAATGAGTCTGACATCCTCATTGGACATATTTTTGGAAACTCAAATACATAATAAAATTAGCAAGCATATGAATAAATTATGATAACGTGGAAAAGTCAGAATGGCTTTAGTAGAGGGAATTCACATGTGTTACATGTCTTAGAATGCTTTCAAGCAGTCACAGAGAAAGTGAGAAAATGGGATTTATTCCTACTGCTCAGTTGGGATTACAGGCTTTTAAAGAATCTTAGCTGCCATGGAATAGGAATAAATTCATCCATGAGAAAACTTAATTACTGGAAGGACAAGAAGAAAAAAACAAGAATGGTCAGGGTTTTTTTAAGGGAAAGTTTTCACCAGCAAAGCCTCACAGGAAACCCATCTAGAGATATTCTGTTCACCATATTCATAAATTATCTAGAATAAAAATGAATGAGGTGCAGGAAAGCCTCACAGTAAATTAGCAAAAGTAATAGAAAACAATGCCAGCTGAGAAGTGTTGTAGAACAGTCTCAGGCTGAATGGAGAAGTTGATTTACTGAAAGACAGATTTAGGTTAGACAGTAAGAAAAGCTCTCCGTGGTGAGCATGGTGAAGCAGTGGAATTACCAAAGATGGTGGAAGAATCTCTTTAGAAATCTGTCAAGTCAGACATATATCTGTCAAGTTCAGATGATCCATCTCAAGGATAATCTAAATGGTCCATCAGAATGTTTCATTAGAGAATGGACCATTCTTCCTAATGCCATGTTTCTAAGGATGTAGGCATAGTGACTAAAATATCTGTCTTAATTGGCATTTATAATCAGATGAAATTAATACAGAAATTGTTATCTCTCTTATTACTAGCAACATGACTTAGTTATTAAAAAACCAAATAAAATAAGTGAACCTACTGAAGGCAACATGAAAACCTAGGTAATTTGAGACATTTACATATAATCTCAATTACTTTAATCATCAGGAATTTTTATTATATTTTTATATTTTTTATTATTTTATACTTTGTTAATCAAAAACTTCAGTCCCTTATTTAAACCTACTTTTCAATCTTAGGCAAAGAAATACATAACATGCATACTATTGTCTCCTACCTTACAAAAGAATATTTACCTACTGCATGGTATTTGCAATGAGCATATTAGTGAAAAAATTGACTCATGGAAATAAACTATATTAAAATATTATATAAACATTAAAATAATAAAGTATTTATTGTTTATAAAATACGTATTTTCACAAAAGACTAGCATAATACTTCTTGAATATTGCCATGTATCTTCTACAACCATCTGTCAGAACCTGGGAAAGATTCTGTATATCAGACCTCAACATTTTTTCTAAAATGTTGAGTAAAATGATCACAGAAGAGTTTTCCGTGATTACATCAGTTGTGTTGAGTTTTTTACTCTATCATTCAGCTTTTTAAGAATTCAGATTGCTAATTTACCACTTGTTATACAATAAACACCAGCATATACAGACAATATATGTTAGTGCATTTAACTGTTTTCCAGATAGGTTAACATTTACATGTGTATGCACATATAAATATGCATTTTATATATATAGATATCCATAAGAGATAATAAATATTTTAAAATATTATATCAATCATATTATATCATATTATATCATATCATATCATATTCTATTCCATTCCATTCTACTCTATATAATGTTCTAAAACTAATTTTACAATTATCTTGTACAGAAGAGCCTAGGCAAGCAGAAAAGTAACAAATCCTTCCTCTACTTTGTAATAATCAATGTCTCAATAGTAGCATCACTAGATCACTAAATATACTTCTGTTTCTTCTGTTTTCAAATAGAGGCTTATCCTCCAGTCAAAGAAATGTACTTGCATGAGTTTGTTAGCCAAAAAATGGTATGTAATAACTTAAAAACCATAATCACGAATTCATATGCAGTTGGAAATTAGATGAAATGAGGACAGATACCTTGATAGCCCCTGAAGTAGATATTACTGTCCTCAAAGGAAATCTGTTTCAGTAGTTATGTGATTCAATTCATAAGCCATGAATAAGAGAAACTGAGTTGAGGAGAAGCCTGCTCCTAAACTCCCATAACTCCGTACCTTATTGGAGCGCAGAGACACTCTTCCTCCGCAGCGTGCACAGAATTTAGTTTGGCAATATGAACAGTTATGGCCACAGCCATCAGCAAATTTTGTTTTGTGGCAGATGCCACAGGTTGGGGCATCACCCTTCTGCTCCTGGTGCTGCTGTGATTCTTCACCCATCTTCTTCACTTGCTCCTTATACATCTCAAACTGCTGATGTAATTTTCTGCAGAAAGAAGAGATGATTAGTTGTTGTTTACTTTCGCCCACAAACAGTTCACTGTCACTAAACTGCAATCATTTTTACAAATCAGAGAGAAATACTGCAGTAAAACAAATATATTTAATTTATGATGTTCCAGAAGTGTTACATTCAAGAATTATTTCTTTTTCATTATAACTAAACTCTAGGAGGAAGCTCAACATTTATAACATTCAGCTCACAGACCAGCTGTTACAAAGAGATATCTCTTTGCTTTGGATGGCACCAGATGTTTGCTACAAATACAACAGCTGGAAACAAAGGATAAGTGAACCAAGAGCCCATGGTGATAAACAATAAACTGGCTAAGAGGAGGAAAAGAAAATTCATTCTTTAAAGTGTACTTTTACCTAATTCCACCAGACAGATGTAAATAATTTTTCTTGATCTAGCTTATCTTCATTTATCTAACAATACTGCATAGAATAATGGTTCTATGCAGTATTGAAAAAAACATTGAAAAATGCTTTTTCGATGACTTTTCAATCACTGGGTTCAAGCCCATGGTAAGTTACCCCATCTTAACAAACTATTATAAATCATTTAAGCCATTCATATCATTGGATAAGAAATGTCATCTCATGTAAAATGTAAAGTAGAAGACAGACTTAGGTTTAAAATCCAGGAAAAGTTGTTTAAGATACACTCATACATTTACATCTGTTTCCAGAACTAGAAACAAATGCAATCAGTGGCCATGAGTGCACAGAACTGCAATGTTAACTCATCATGTTAGTCCATCCCTATTTCTGAGTCCACAATCATCAAATCTCGATTCATGGTAAGGGGAAGTGTCTCATGGTGACCAAACCTGCAGACACATTTCATGGTCTATAATGGTATGGGTTTTTCTCAAAAGCCCTACTTAAATTATGTCATGGAAATTTTAATTTTTATTATAAATTAAGTAAATAAAAAACACATGAATCATAAGATAGAACAAAAAACAACCTCCTAGAAAACAACTAAATGCAGGAGACCAACTACCTTAAGGATACATACATATTTTATATAGATCATATAAAAATGAATGATGCAAAACTATTTCATCAGATTTTTCAGAGGCACCTACCAAAACAAATATTACATGAGTCTGTTAAAAATTAACTCAAGCGGTTATTTACCATAGATATTCATACATATGGCAAGAATTGTTGGGATTTACTTTGTTTTTCAGGAAACTCCCCTAAGAATGTACTTTACATTAGACCACAGAGGAATTGTAGGAATAGGCAGACAGCTCCCTTTCTCCAGCAGGAAAGACAGGAGGCTGGAGTCACGCTTTTCCTCTGTACTAACCTGCTGCCTGAGCTCCCAGCTGCCACTGACCCTTTCCCAGGAAGAGGGAAAGAGGTTTACTTCATTTCCTTACGTGTCATTTTTCTGGGTACCTGCTGTTGGCACTTCAAGACCAACCCTGAGTCCACAGGCTGCCCTCAGGCCCAGCAGTGTGGAATCCCAACAGCAGTGGCTCCCTGTTCCCTCACTTTCATCCCTTTCCCACTGCAGCACCTTCTGGCCTGCGGCAGAGCAGGGAGAGGGGCTCATCCGAGACCTCTGCGGGAGGGATGGGAGATGGCATCGCCCGAAAAGCCATTTGGGCAGGCAGGAGTAAGGGGCTTCCTCTGCCTTCTCCCTGCTCCAAAAGAGCTCACTGTTGAGTGCTCTTTGTTGAATGGGGCAGGACACGAGTTACTAATAAACAAGAGCTGAATGAAGTTGGAAAAAATCTAGAAACCTGGCACATTTCAGTGTTTTACACTGACAACACTATATAATTGGTAGTTGGTAGTCTGGCCTCTTTCCACCAATAACACATGTAATCTCTGAGACCTTGCCTGCCTTTTAATTTTGCTTAACATTGCACTCTTCATTTAAAGCATATTATCTATGCTGAACTCCAAGTTTATTTTTAGGCTGCATTCAGTTTTGTGGCTTCCTTATAATCTACAGCCTTTGTTTGTATGATTACTTGCTTACCAGTCTCACTGATGCATAAAAAGCACAAGGCTTTTGCCAAATCTTAAGCCTCATGTACTGAAATAATTTCACTTGTGTTTCCTCTTGGGCACAAGAATATATGTAAAGGTCATAACTTTTCCTTTAAAGTATAAACTTTTCAAGGTCATACAGAGTAGTTTTCCAAAATCCTTGTTCTAATAGGAAACAACATCTTCTGCCAAAATTGTTCATTATTACATCTTTTTCTGTTTCAAGAAAAATACTACATGTATTGATAGCTGTCAGAAAAAATTAAACAGAGAAGACAAGAATCTATGAAATATTCAGTTAGACATAATATGTGTTTTATTCACTAAGCAGAACAACCTGAGATGAATATCCATACTCGAAACAAAAGAGTATTAATTTTAGGAATTTCATTTTAAAATATTTTATCTGTTTTCTAGATAATTAATATTTTTAATCATCTAGCCTGCACAGGTTTAAGCCAAAATTTAAGCTATAAACACACAGCAATAATTAGGTGTTTGGAATAGCACAGTATCTGAAACACATTTAGCAAGCTGTATAATGTATACTTTTCAGAAAACATAGTGCAAAATAAAATTCCATTTTGTTCAAGCTATCTGCAGTCATCTTTCTACTGAAAACATGGCTGCCTGAGGAGCTCAGGAATCCACTTACTAGGAAAATTAAAGTAACCAAAACCAAGGCAAACTTCAGAGCCTGAAACCAAACTCAAGTATCCCAAGACTACAATTTCCAGTCCCTATATCCAGTGAGTTAGTCTGTTAATGCAAAAGGTCAAGAACCATCCATGATTCATAGAATAGTTTACGTTGGAATAGACATTTAAGATCATTGAGTCCAACTGTTAAGCTAGCACTGCCAAGTTCACTGCTGAACCATGCCCCCAAATGCCACATCCACACATCTTTTAAACACCCTCAGGGATGGTGACTCAACCACTTCCCTGAAAAGCCTCTTCCAATGTTTAAAAACCTTTTCCATGAAGAATTTTTTCTTAATATCCAATATACACCTCCTCTGGTGCAACTAGAGGCCATTTTCTCTCATCCAATCACTTGTTACCTGAGAGCCTGCCCCACACCTGGTTACAGCCTCCTTTCAGGTGGTTGTAGACAGGAATAAGGTCACCCCTGAGCTGCTTCTTCTCCAGGCTAAAAACCCCAGCTCCCTCAGCTGCTCCTCATAGGACTCCAGACCTTTCACCAAGTTTGTTGCCCTTCTGTGGACACACTTCAGCACCTCAATGTCTTTCTACATCTACAGTGGAAAAAATGGGTTCTGCACAAGAGTTGTATTTCAGGCAAAAATTTTATCCACAATGAAAAGTCTTATTTTTGGACATGATAGGGACTTTTTTGTTTGTAAATCCAGATAATTATATTAAATCTTAATTAACATCTCATTTAAGCAGAAAACTCAGCAATGCATATTCATATATAAGTATTTTGTCAATGGCATCTATATACATCATCTATCTGTACTGATGCAAAGTCTCATTCCTCTACTACATTTGTTTCAAAAATACAAGTATGTACTTTAACAACTACTATTAATTTTAGAGGAAAGGGAGAAGTTGGCATGAGTTTACACAAATACCAGATAATAACGAAAATTTAGTCTGGGAAACTGCAAATTAAGTTCTGCTCTTGTGAGAATTATTTCCCTGAATCACACTTGTATCTGCTGGAAGTTACAGTGGTGAAGTTCATGAGGCTTATATGACTAGACAAACTTTTTTTTTTAATGCAACGTATCCAAGATGACTTCATAGAAGACTTCTCAGTGTGATATGCAACTGTTTGTAGGAACTTAGATTGCTCTGGCAGAGTCAAGAAATTGTTTTTGTTGGAATACTTGCTTTGTTCTGGAATGGAGTTAATTTAATTCTGCTTTTCCTGATTGTCCACATCTTTCCAGAAATGAAAAATTCAATATCAGTCAAAAAGCAGCAAACTGTGAATCTCTCCTGATCCATGCCAAAGGAAGGTCAAAAAAGCAAGTTTATTATTGATATTTTATTATTGATATTTTATTATTGTACAGAAGTTTTAATTTTCTCTTCTCCTCCAGAAATGTCCCTAAAACTTTCAGCATTTTACCAAAACTAATAGATAGATAGATAGATAGATAGATAGATAGATAGATAGATAGATAGATAGATATACTGAGAAGAAATTCTGGAACTATACCTGCCTCCCAAAAGTTCACATAAATGCTTCTGAAATTTCTAAATCTGCTTAAAATCTACCATTAAAAGGGCAAATTTTAAGTAAGAATCCAGGATGTTTAGGCTAGATGTAAGTGTAGAAGCCACTTCTCATTTTCTGGCTACACTTCTCTCAAAGTTTTGTTACAGATGTAGCACTTGCCTCATTTTGTATTCCTAGGCACAGAGCACGGATGTGGCTTTAATCCAGGCTTCAAAAAGGGTTTGTTAACTTTCAGTTCTGCCAAGCCCATTCATTTAACAACTTTTCTGCTGGTGGCAATGACTGTCTGGTAGCATATGATATTCTTCCCTGTAGTGTACACTTGAAGTTCCTGCTTTTACAATAGTGCCAGCTAACCTGTCACTGAGTACACCCATTTCTTAATGGATACTACTCTTACATAGGTAACCCCATGTCTTGGTAGAGGCTGGGAAACAGCAGGCTGAACAGCAGTTTTGCTGATAAGAACCCCTGGAAAATAGAATGGAAACCAGGCAATGGGCCAGTGGTGTTTGTGCTTGCATTAGGAATGGGACAAATTACATATGGGCCCATATTCGCAAGAGTATGAGCAGCAGATTAAGGGAAATTGTTTATTCCCTTTGACTGGCAATGACAAGGCTGCACCTGGACTACTGCACCCAGGTTGGTATCTGCCTGTTATTAATGGATGTGGACAAACTGGACACATTTGACAAGTCCAGTTTGCAACAAAAATGAAAAAAAAATGATCATGTCTTTGCTCGATCTGCTGAAGAGGAATGGACTAAGGAGTGATTTAACACCTGTCTGAGACTATCTATCTAATCTAAACATTACCTGAAAAGAAAAATTACAGAGCCAAATTCTTCCCGGTAGTCAAAAATCCAAATCAGGTAGCAAAAGGCACTAAAATGGCACTTTGTGAGGGGGTTCAGGCTGGGCATTAGAAGAAGCATGTATATTTGGAAAGCAATGCAGCACTGAAAAAAGTTTTCCCAAGACACAGTAGGATCACTATGCTTGGAGCTTTTCAAAACTTGCCCAGATAGAGCTCCAGTTGCCTTAAGTGAGTCTTGGCAACAACCATGCTTTGAGCAGGAAGTCAGTTCAGAGACTCTTCAAAGAACATTCCTGTTGTTACATAATTAGAAAGGGCTTTATGGAATCAGACAAGAGATGTGAAGTATAAAACCAAGCAGAATCATAAGGAAAAATATTCAACAAGAACTATTTGGCTTAGCAGTGTTGAAAAGAAAAAAGAACTAACAGGAAAACATCCAGCTCCTTATGTTTTTTATAAACTACCATGAGAATAGCTCTCTCAAAGTCTGACCAATGAACTCACATTTCCCTCCAATTCTATGTAGTGCAAAGGGCAGAAAAATCTGAAGTTTATGCTTTGATACAGATATGTGTAGGCAGTAAAATAGAAATTAAAAAAAAAAAAATACAGCAATGCAAAACAGGACTTTTCTTAGTTGAAAAATTATGATTTTGCCAGTATTCATCTGAAATGAGAAAGGGCATCTCACAAAACTCCTCTTGAGAAGACCATGATTCTGCTCTAAGTCTACCAGATAAAGAAAAATTATTAAGCAACCAAAGACTCAAATCTAACTTCAAACAAAACCCTCACATCCAATTCTGTTTGAAACTAATGGGCTATCATACCCAGGCAGATAACACAACTAGAGTATTGAAGCCATTCACAATTCAGTTTTCAGCTTTCATATCAGTGAAAATGACATATTGACAGAAAGTAGATGTCAGCAGAGATCTCTACAAACATTCACCCAATTCACAGCACTTTAACTTTCTTGCTGGCAAGATCTCGACTGTCTCAATGGAATTGATGTACTACTTCTAACTGTCTGATTTCCTCAAATAAAAATAGACTATTTTCTACTGTCAATAGGTTTAACTTCAGGGGCACGTATCTAAGTGAAATGTCTAAGTTTAGACTTTAGATTGAAAAAAATACATTCAGAGAGTGCAAATTGAAAGGGCTTAAAAAATACAACTGTCAAGTAAAAATGATACTTTTTAATCTATGCACTGGAATTTACAATAAGTAGGAGAAATCAAAGGTGTTGAAAAGAGCTAGTCATAAGTATTTACTTTGATTCCTGCTGAAAGTACCAGTTTTAGCTATATTTTCACAACTTTTTCTTTTGAAACAGAAAGATACCATAAAATCCAATACATTTGAATTTCTGCCTGCCCTGGGTCCAAGAAATCTATGCAGAAAAAATAACTCACAAGCTTGTCTCAGAAGTGTGCATAGTCTCTCCAGTGAGTTGTACTTGGGGTAAATAATCTGATTTTTATCTCTTTAAGCAAAGAATGTAGAAGAAAATTAACTCCTCACTATTTTTTTTCAGGTGGGAAATGCATTTTTAATAGATAGATTGAAAGATTTTTCCTAGTATTTTCAGTATTTTACTATTATTAGAAATATTAGAAAAAGAAGGTTAAATATAAGCCATATAATGACAACAGCCCTATTCAGCATTGTCAAATAGTGAGATATTTCTCTGTGATGTTTTTTCTTAACATAGAGTAAATCCTCCTGAAAATGTCAGTAGAAACTAATCTGAAATTTTTAGCTTTTTCACCTATTATGATTTGATTTGATTTACAGGTAGAGCTACCTAGAAAAAAAAACATGATTTACATGTTTCCTAATCTCTAACATATTAAGGAATATGCACTTTGATATCCATTAACATGAAATAGACACAGAGGAATAGTGATGTAATTTTAAGTGCAGAACATCTTTAAAGAGCCTATAGAACTGATTAGTCAGAGAATAAGGAGGCCCTAAACATGATGAAAGATTTATTTATTTACAAAAGACATAACTTTGTTCACACTAAGAAAAATACTATCTGTCTCTTAATCAGTGAAGTATGTATTTATCAATGTAATACTCTTATTGAATTTTAAAAAAATAAAAAAAAACCTACAAAAAACTAAAAAAAAAAAAAAAA